>VUQJ01000463.1:6682-20948 GCA_015108635.1 Andinoacara biseriatus
ATAGAGTTAATAGGGCTTGTCAAAAAAAAAGCCTCAAATCAGATGTATGTGACACCCTGGTATAACTCACAAATGTGCCGCTTAAAGCAGATAACCTGTAAGCTGGAGAGGAAATGCCATCTCACTAATTTAGAAGATCTTCATTTAGCCTTCAAAAAGAGTTTGTTACTCTATTAAAAAAAGCCCTCCATAAAGCTAGGGCATCTTACTGTTCATCACTGATTGAAGAAAATAAGAACAACCCCAGGTTGCTTTTCAGCACTGTAGCCAGGCTAACAGAGAGGCAGAGCTCTGTTGAGCTGAGTATTCCTCTAACCTTAACTAACCCCCTAACCTTAACTAGTAATAATTGATTAATATCCTGACAAATAAAATTTTAATCATTAGAGAAAAAAATTCAAAATTGTTCATTTGAAGAGTTTCAGTCAGGTTTCAGAAATCATCACAGTACAGAAACAACATTAGTGAAGGTTACAAACGATCTTCTTATGGCCTCTGACAATCAACTCATCCTGCTAGACCTCAATGCAGTACTCAGAACTGTTGACTATAATATTTTATTCCAGAGATTAGAGGATGTCATAAGTATTACAGGTGCTGTCATGCAGTGGTTTGAATCATATCTAAAGGCTGCAATTTATTCATGTAAATGGGGGGTCTTCTTCACACGCTAAGGTTAATTTATGGAGTTCCACAGGGTTCTGTGTTGGGACCAGATCTATTTACTTTATACATACTTCCCTTAAGCAGTGCTATTAGATAGCATTGCATACAATTTTATTGCTATACAGATGATACCCAGCTTTATCTATCCATGGAGCCAGATGACATTCATCAATTAGTTAAACTACAGGAATGTGTTAAAGAAATAAAAGCCTGGATGACTTGATATTTCCTGCTTCTACATTCAGATAAAACTGAAATTATTATACTCGACCCCATGAATCTTAGAAGCAGTGTCATACTAGATACTTTACCTTGGCCTCAAATAACACTGTGAGGAATGTTGAAGTCATTTTTGACCAGGATATGTCCTTCAATGCACATATTAAACAAATTTGTAGGACAGCTTTCTTGCATTTATGCAATAAGTCAAGAGTGAGAAACATTCTGTCTAAGAGTAATGCTGAACAGCTAATTCATGATTTTTTTTTCTAGGCTGGTCAATTTAATTCACTTCAATTCAATTTTATTTGTACATCACCAAATCACAACAAACAATCGCCACAAGATGATATTGTTAGGTAAAGACCCTACAATAATTACAGAGAAAACCCAACAGTCAAAAAAACCTGACCCCCATGACATTTGGCGACAATGAGATATAAAATCTGCCTTCTAATAGAAAGAAACCTTCCAGCAGAACCAGACTCAGGGAGGGGCAGTCATCTGCCACAACTATTGGCACTGAAGGGAGAAAGACAGGACAAAAGACATGCTCTGGAAGAGATCCAGAGATTAATTATTAAATGCAGAGTGGTGTATAAACAGAGTGAAAAGAAGTGAGTGGAAAGAATCACTCAGTGCATCATGGGAACGTTCAGGGTCAGGGTCACCTGATCCAGCCCTAAGGATAATCTTGATCAAAAAGGAAAGTTTGAAGCCTAATCTTAAAAATAAAGAGGGTGTCTGTCTCCCAAATCCAAACTGGGAGCTGGTTCCACAGAAGAGGGTCCTGAAAGCTGAAGGCTCTGCCTCCCATTCTACTCTTTAGTATACTAGGAGTCATTTTATTTTTTTTAATAAGAATTTTATTAGAATTTTAATAGAATAATTTTATATTCTTGAATTGGTTGTGCAAGGCATTGTATGTGAGAGGATTGATTTTATGTTCTATTTTGGATTTACCAGGGAGCCAAGGGAGTCAAGAGAAGCTAATATGGGAGAAATATGCTCTGTCTTTCTAGTCCCTGTCAGTACTCTAACCGCAGCATTTTAGATCAGCTGAATTCTTTTCAGGGAGCTTTTGGGACAGCCTGATAATAATGAATTACAATAGTCCAGCCTAGAAGTAATAAAGCCGTGAATTAGCTTTTCAGCAGCACTCTGAGACAAGATATTGTAATTATAATTCATTGTTATCAATGTATCCTAAATACTCCCTGCTTAAGAGCAGAATGGGAGGCAGAGCCTTCTGTTTTCAGGACCCTCTTCTGTGGAGTTCTGTGGAGCACCCAGTTTGGATTCAGGAGACTGACACCCTCTTTATTTTTAAGATAAGGTTTCAAACTTTCCTTTTTGATCAAGCTTATAGTTAGGGCTGGATCAAGCAATCCAGAACCCTCCAGTAGTAACGCTGCAATACGCCTAGGCTGCTGGGGGTTTCCCATGATTCACTAGTAGTATTTTCTCCTCATCAGTATTTCTTTTTCACTCACCTCCTCTTTTCACTCTTTGTGTTTATACACCATTCTGCATTTAATCATTAGTTTTTGGTTAATTATTAGTTCTACTGTTGCCAGGTGCTGGCTCATAGGGGTGATATGATTGCTGGGTTTCATTGTAACTATTGTAAGGTTGTTATCTTACAATACAAAGCGCCTTAAGGTGGCTGATTGTTGTGATTTGGTGCTGTATAAATGCACCTGGCACTGATATATCTATAGTGCACCTAGGTTTAGATTTATTGCAGAAGTAGAAATCAAGTTTAATTTTACATATTTGCCAATGCCTATGACAGTTGGAAGGAAAAAAAGTGTTCTAACAAATGAATAAATGCAGTCTGGTGTATAAACACATGGAGAATGAAAAGAAGTGAGAGAGAAAGAAATGCTCAGTGCAGTAGTAGAGGATCCTGAAAGCTGAAGGCTCTGCCTCACATTCTACCTGTGGACATAGACACCGATCAAGATTAATATTATGACCATTGGCAGGTGACGTAAATAACATCATCATCTCTTCATCATATGGGGTCACATTATGTGGGATGCATAGGGAGCAAATGGACATTTTGTCCTCAGAGTTGATGAATTGAAAGCAGTAAAATGGGTGAGGATTTAAGGATTTGAGTGAGTTTAACAAGAGACAAATCGTGATGGCTAAACAACCAGGTCAGAGCATCTCCAAAACTGCAGTTTTTGTGGGGTGTTTCTGGTCTGCAGTGGTCAGTAACTGTCAACAGTGGTCCAAGGAATGAACAGAGGTAAACCAGTGACAGGGTCACGGGTGGCCAAGCCCCATTTCTGCATGACCCATGATAGCTCAAGACGATGTAGTTCATGTACCATGTGCCAAATTGCTGAAAACATTTGATTGAAAGGTGTCAGAATACACAATGCATCACAGTTTGTTGTGTGGGGCTGCATAGCTCCAGAACAGTCATGGTGCCCGTGCTGACCCCTGTCACTCATCGAAATTGTCAAAAATTGGGCATGTGACCATCAGAACTGGACCATGGAGCAATAGAAGAAGGTGGCCTGGTCTGATGAATCAGGTTTTCTTCTACATTATGTGGATAGTCAAGTGCATGTGTGTCGCTTACCTGGGGAACACCTGGCTCCAGGTGTGGAGTAAGAAGGCAAGCCGATGAAGGCAGAGTGATGCTTTGGACAATGTTCTGCTGGGAAACTTTGGGTCCTGCCATCCACGTGGCTGTTACTTGGTATGACACATATCACCTACCTAAGCATTGCTGCAGACAATGTAAGCCCTTTCATGGAAACAGTATTCTCTGATGCTGTGGCCTCTTTCAGCAGGATAATGCACCCTGCACAGAGAAAAAATGGTTTATTAATGGTTTGAGGAGCCCGACAATGAGTTTACTTGGTCTCCAAAGTCCCCAGATCTCAATCCATTTGAGCATCTGTGGGATGTGAAATTAACAAACAAGTCCAATCTTTTACAAGATTTAAAGGATCTGTTGCTAACATCTTGGTGCTGATACCACAGCACACCTTCAGGGGTCCAATGGAGTCTGTGTCTTGATGGGCCAGGGCCGTTTTGGCAGCAAAGGGGGGACCAACACAATATTAGGCAGGAGGTCATGATGTTAAACCTGATCAGTGTATGCATATCTGTATGTGTGGGTGTGTTTGAATTTATTTCATGTAAAATAAGAAATTAATTAATTAGTTTAGTTTAATTAATTAATTAGTTCAGGTTCAAGATTCTCCCAAACGCAGTGAGCACTCACCTGTATGTGCGCTCACCTCTCTCTCTCTTTTCTGTGTGTTTCAGCTCCTTCAGTTCATACCACTGAGTCACCAGGTCAGTGGCGTCTGAAGTTTAATAAAACAATTTTTAACTAAAAATACACTTTGAGCTCTGAATTAGTTTAGTCAGATTATTGTTCTAATTCTTTTTCGCTGTAATTTTTGGTTTGTAAGCCGGTTCAGACAACAGCAATGAAAGTGATGGCATGAAGGACAGTGATGAAGGTGATGGCACGAAGGACAGCGATGAAGGGGATGGCATGACAAACAGTGATGAAGGTGAGGTGAAGTCTATTGTTTTATTGTGAGATGTAGAAGAATGACTGAGCATCTCCATTCAAGACACAAAATGATGACAAACAGACCCAAAAGCACCAATGAGACAAAATTAAATTTCAGTTCAATTTATTTTTATTTATATATTCTTTAAGTGAACAACTTCAAGGTGATCTTCTCACCTGTGTGTCCACCTGTCTACAACCCTATAAAGCCTGAAAACCTCATCATGTCTTTTCCCATAAAAGGTTTCAGTCCTCATGTCTGAATATGATCCCTTTATACACGTGTTTTCAGAGGATTTTAAGTCACAGGACTTTCATCCAAGCTAGCTGTGTTTGGCTTAAGACAGACATAGTCTTTACCAAAGATGTGCATGCAGGAAGCACACATCCAGCTATTAGTTTGAAATGGTATTTAAACGCTCACAGAACAGGCAGATTCTTCTCCATGATTAAATCCAATGACATGAGGCTAGCACATCTCACATCTGTGATTATCTGAGACATATAGGACAACAATGGGGTGGCTGTGGCTCAGGCGGTGGTGCAGGTCACCTACTCAATTAGTAAGTGACCTGGTTGGCAGTTCGATTCCTGGCTGCTCTGGGCTGCATGCTAAAGTATCCTTGGGCAAGATGCTGAACCTTAAGTTGCTCTCTGATGCAAGCATTGGAGTGTGAATGGTAGACAGTAAGAGCTTAGCTTCATATGGAAGTGCTTGTATGAATTGGTGATTGTTAACATGCTTTGAGTGCTCAGTGTAGAAAAGTGCTATATAAGAACATTTACCAATATGATAATATTTTTATACAAAGTGTTTGTCTCCACAGGTGCAGCAGAACAATCTGAAGGTACATTTTTTTTCTTATGTCTTTAGTGTTCTTAAAATAGATGGACTGAGATTAAACAAATTGAACACTATGGAGAGAACAACAAAGTTAAATTCAATAAAAGCATACAAAGAAAGACTTTTTTTTTTGTTTCAGATTCTTCAGAGGAGATAACTGAAACAGAAGGTGAGTGTGTGGTTTTATTTTTAAAAGCAAACACACTTGAAAATGAGCAACAGATGTGGAAAATGTATGTATCTGAAACTATACCATCACTGATTATAGCTATATAAGTTCCATGGCCACAGAAATCACAGAGTGGGCTTAATGGATGCTGAGGCACATAATACAGAGAGGTCACCAACTTTCTACAGAGTCAATCACTACAGACCTCCAAACTTCATGTGGGATTCAGATTAGCTCAATATCAGTGTGTAGACAGCTTCCTGGAATGGTTTCCATGGCCAAGCTGCTGCACCCAACACAATGCAAAGCATACCACCACTGGACTCTAGAGCAGTGGAGACGTGTTTTCCGGAGAGATGAATCTCGCTTCTCTGTTTGGCAATTTGGTTTGGCAGTTGCCAGGAGAACGGTACTTGTCTGACTGCATTGTGAGTAAAGTTTGGTGCAGGGGGGAATATGGTGTGGGGTTGGTTTTTAGGAGTTGAACTTGGCCCCTTAGTTCCAGTGAAAGGAATTTTTAATGCTTCAGCATACCAAGACATTTTGGACAATTTCATGCTCCCAACAAATTTGTTAGCCAGTAAAAATCTGTACCGGTCCTGCTCTGTGTGATGTCACAGCTATGTAAGCCACAGAAAAGTAAAGGTTTTTAACACTGTGCATGTCGAGGTTCACGTCACTTCAGATGGTTTTGCAGTCAGGTTTATTTTAATAATAATATGAATAATTATAGCTTAGAATGCGCTTCAACAACTAAACGACTGCACTCCTTTGAGGGTGTTGGAATTTACTGTATGAAGACAGAACAGCTTCCAGTCACCAGGCAAACTTTGTCAAACATTATCTGGTGGGATGTCCTCCGCTGTGTGAACATCAGCTGTAAAGAGAGAGGTCAGTCAATCATTAGAAAGAGAGGAGGGAATGTAGAGTGAAGAAAAAGCAGTTCACCTTGTGCGTCCTCGTTTAAGATTTCAAAGTTCAGGAAGCTGATAAAGAGTGTTAAAGCTCTTATCAAAGATTCATAACAAAGTTGTTTTTACTGCAGTTTTTTTCCAGTGTGAAAACAGTTATACAAGAGTCAGCATGTGGAAAGATTTGTTGTTGATTCCTCGTGTTCCTCAGAGACATGATGATTATCTCAATCCACAGAGACTGATGAATCTGCACATGGAAACACAGACAACAGCGCTGCTACTGACACTGACTCTGACGTAGAGAGTAAATCAGCAACTAATGGTGACAAAGAAGATGGGGAGGAGGCAGGGAGTGATGAAGGGCCGGAGGTGAAGGATGGAGGAGAAGACAGTAAGGAGCAGGTGGTACACACCACAGAAAAGAATAGCAAAGAGGAAAGAGTATCGTCAGTAGAAGAGGACAGTGAGATGAAAGATAGTGACCTTAAAGACACAGAGGAGCATAAAGAGGAGGAGACGAAAGAAGAGGAGGAGGAGGAGAAGGACGATCTAAATGAGGACAGTCATGAGAAAAAAGAGGAGGAGAAGGAGGGAGAGGTAGAGGAGGAAAAAGAAGAGAAAGAGGAGGGGAAAGAGAAGGAACTAAAGGAGGAAAAAGAGCAGGATGAGGAAGAGAGGAATGAGAAGGAGGAGCAGGAGAAGGAGCTAGAGGAAGGAAAAGAGGATGAAGAGGATGAGAATGACGAGGAGAAGGAGAAGAAGGAGAAGGAAAAGGAGAAGAAGCAAGAGGAAGAAAAAGAGGATGAAGAGGACAAGAATGATGATGATGATGATGATGATGATGATGATGATGATGATGATGATAATGATGATGATGATGATGATGATGAGGAGGAGAAGAAAAAAGAAGTGAAATCAGAGGAGGAGATGGTAAAAGAGGAAGAGGAAGAGAAGAAGGAGGAGGACAAGGAGAAGGCAGAGTTGAAAGAGGAGAAGGAGAAAGAGGATGATGACTCTGAACATCCTGATACTGGAGAACCTGATAGAGCAGAAGGTGTGGAACACACTGAAGGTAAACAGAGAATCCTGAGATCGTGATAATGGTTCATGCAGTTTCATATGTTCAGGAACAATAATTCAGACTCAGAAATCAGAGGTGGACACAGAAAACACAGATGAAGAATTCAAAGTCCATCTTAAAGGCACTGAAATAATTTAGGGCAACGATTTCAAATTTGAAAGATAATTAATGAGTATTAAAGCAACCAATGGAAAACTTTCCCAGCTGAGTGTAATTTGAAAATTTCAAATGGAATTAGAGTAAGTAGGTGTTAAGTGTTCAGAATAATCCGACAGGAAAATCCAGGCTTCACATCACCTTAATTCTTTTATTACAGCAACACCTGCTGATAAAACGGACCAATCAGATGATGCTGCTCCTGCCACCACAGAGGGTAAAGTTCACATCTGAGCCTGACATCACATTGACAGACAATCCCATTTCAGATTAACAGTTATTTCTACTTTGAGAAGCACAAAGTGAGATATTAAGAGTTTTACAGTTTGTTGACATATAACTTAATATCTGTGTTTTCTTGTAGCTATGAGTTAGATGCTCCGATTCTGAGCCGTGGGAGCTCACCGGCTGGAGGTACCATCACACACTGTGTCAGAACTGATGGAGACTAACCTCTGAACCCTAATCACAGATCCTGCTGGTGTCTAATCAAAGCACAACACAATCTTATTAAAAAGAATCAGAGGTGTTATAGCATACAAACTCTTTACTGGGGTGTTCATGGGATCTATTTACCACTCCCCCCGCCCTCCTCCTCCACCCTCCTCCCCAACTTACAGTGTTTCCTTTTATTTTAGAACATAGGAGCACATCCTGAAAATGTTGATGTTAAAATAACCATATATTAACAATACAGTTTCAAAAAATTTAAACGCTAATTTAAACACCAGTTTTTCATTCAGTCAATCTAAAGTCATTAAATGGTCATTAAAGTCTAAGGCTAAGCTAAACTAAGCTAAACTAGTTAAATTAAGCTATCAGATTTCACTTCCTTTCAAAAATGATGTTGGCATCAGCACCAAATTCCTAGGGTTGGTTTTATTTTATACTTTGTGCATGCTCCCCTTAGACAGTATTATTAGAAAGCAGGGCATTTGCAGCGTAACTAAGGGAGGGTTCAGGGTCACCTGGTCCAGCCCTAATTATAAGCTTGACTAAAAAGGAAGGTTAGTATCCTATTAAAAATAGAGAGGGTGTCTGTCTCCTAAATCCGAACTGGGAGCTGGTTCCACAGAAGAGGGGCCTGAAAGCTGAAGGCTCTGCCTCCCATTCTACTCTTAAATATCCTAGGAACCACAAATCAGTCAGCAGGGATACTCTGCAAATGCAAGAAAGCAGTCCGGCATATTTGTTTCATATTTGCACTGAAAGAATCAAGTTAGAAGCAAGAAAGAATACACATGTGCAAATAAGAGGGAGAAAGGTAGAAAAGTGAGCATGTAAGGAGCAGAGGTAGTGAAGACAGATGAGTTTAAATGCCTGGGGTCAATCATCCAAAGCAACACACAGTGCACATTCAGAGAGATGAAGAAGAGAGCGCAGGCAGGGCATTGATGATGGAGCTGCCAGGCAGGAGGAAGAGAGGAAGACCTCAGAGGAGGTTCAGGGATGTAGTGAGAGAGGATGGTGTGACAGAGGAGGATGCTGGGATAGGGTGAGATGGAGGCAGATGATCCGCTGTGTTGACCCCTGAATGGAGCAGCTGAAAGAAAACGGAATAAGGGAGTGCTTGCATGCCATAAATAATGATAATTGTTATTGTGGAAAGCGTCCATCTCAGATGGACAAAATTCATGGAGTAACTAAGCAGTGAAGCAGTATGAAGTGAACTGAGGTTTTTTGTGTTGTTTCCTGACAGAGCCGCGCCCACGGCCTCCACAGTGGAATCCGCTGCCATGACTACAACAAGCTAAACTGCATGAATTTCAGCCTTCAGCCGACTATTTGTTTCCTCTTTCCCTTTTCTGGTGGTGTGTGTTTTAAACTCTGGCTGCTTTAGTTTTCCTCAGATAAAAACAAAATGTCTTCCACCTGCTGACTCTTTCTTTCTGCCATGTGTCCTTTAACCTGTCTCACTTTCTGCCTTCCCGTCTGCAGAAACATTAAACCAGCTGCTGAGCTCAGATCTGTTTTGTGTGTCTGATTTCACACATTAACATGTACATACAGTCCATCGTTTAATTTACAGATAATGTTTTTAAAGGAGGTGAGGGACCAGTCAGTGGTGTATACAGAGGAACTGCTAATAAAGTTTGAACTGTCAAAAACTCAATGACTCTTTCTTTCAGCAATCAGCATGTGTTACTGAACCAGCAATGACTTGATTTCAGTCACCGATCTGATGTAATATGATTTTTATTTTTCAGAGTTGCAAAACAGAAGTCAGTGATAAACTGATGGTCTGGGTTCAGCTTTACAGGAAAGACCTACAAGAGTCCGATCTATTTATATAAAAAACAACTTGTCATTCAAAGCTTCCATGTAGGGCATAGGAGTGAGTTTACTATTGGGGGGGGGGCACAGAAACCTGAGAGATCCATAAATACTGTGTAAATTTTGTGTAGGATGAATGCACCTGTCTCCAGTATTGGGGGGGACATGTCCTCCCCCGTCCCCCCCATTCCTACGCCTGTACATGTTTTACATTATTAGTCACTTTTCATTGATGTCATCTGTTCATACAGCAGCCTGCATGAGTGTCCACGAGCAGAATTATGTGTTGGTTGTGGCTCAGATTTTTTATTCCTGCTTCTAAATTCTGATAAAGCTGTTATTGTATTAGGCCCTACAAATGGTGAATGGACTGTTTTTTATATAGCACTTTTCTACTCTATGTTGAGCACTCAACGTGCTTTACACAACATGCCTCATTCACCCATTCACACACATTCATCCAAGCACTTCTTTCTAAGCTTAAGTGCTTTCTATCTAACATTCACACTCTGACAGTTGCTTCAGAGAGCAACTTGGAGTTCAGTATCATGCCCAAGGATATGTTGGCATGCAGACTGGAGCAGCCAGAGATTAAACCGCCAACCTTCTGATTAGTAGTGACCTCTAACTTCTGAGCTACAGCCATCCCAGATCTTAGATACTTACTTTAGATGACATTATACTGGCCTCCAGTAACACTGTGAGGAATCTTGGAGTCATTTTTGACCAGGATATGTCCTTCAATGCACATATTAAACAAATATGTAGGAAGGTTTTCTTGCATTTGTGCAAAATCAGAGTGATGCTGAAAAGCTAATTCACTCCTTTATTACTTCTAGGCTGGACTATTGTAATTCATTATTTTCAGGCTGTTCTAAAAGCTCATTGAAAAGCCTTCAGCTGATCCAAAATGCTGCAGCTAGAGTACTGACAGGTACTAGAAAGAGAGAGCAGATTTCTCCCATATTGGCTTCTCTTCATTGGCTCCCTGTTAAATTCAGAATAGAATATAAAATCCTTCTCCTCACACACAAGGTCTTGAATAATCAGGACCCATTGTACTTTAAAGACCTCATAGGACCGTATCATCCCAATAGAGCACTTCGCTCTCAGACTGCTGACTTACTAGGATACTTAAGAGTAGAATGGGAGGCAGAGCCTTCGGCTTTCAGACCCCTCTTCTGTGGAAACACCTCCCAGTTTGGATTCAGGAGACAGACACTCTCTCTATTTTTAAGATTAGGCTTAAAATTTTTTGATCAAGCTTATAATTAGGGCTTGATCAGATTACCCCAAACTATCCCTTAGTTACTCTGCAATAGGCCTAGGCTTCTAGGCCTCCTCACCCTCAACTGGTTACAGCAGATGACTGCCCCTCCCTGAGCCTGGTTCTGCCGGCGGTCTCTTCCTGTTGAAAGGGAGCTTTTCCTTCCCACTGTCCCCAAGTGCTTGCTCATTTGTGGCCATCTGATTGCACAACAAAAGTCATCTCAGGGTCCGTCATACTGTAAGGTAAAGACCCTACAATAATTACAGAGAAAGTGCTGTGGCTCTTCAGTTAGTCTTTGATAACCCCGGGCCCTGTGAAGGAAAGAACTTTCGTGACTTGGCTGTGGGACAGCGAAAATGCTTAGTACATGGAGGGTAACAGATGGCCACACGTATTCTCTGCCTACACAGGCTAGTACAACTAGTACAACTAATGAACGCTTCGAAGTCACTTACTGTATCTACATCTAAATTCTTTCTTCTTTGTTGCATGGTGAATGTAACACCACTCTGGCAGCCTGGAGTTAATTATCTCAACAGGTAAAGAAGCAGTCCTGAATATGAGGGGTCACAAGTTACAGTCAACACAAAGCAGTGTTGGGGTCATTACTCAACAAAGTAATGTATTAAACATTGATCGTTACTTTCCTTAAAAGTAATGCAGTATTTTACTTAATTCCTTGCCAGAGAAAATAATTCATTACACTACTTGTTGCATTATTTTAGTGTTACTCCATAAATGAGTTGAAACATACTTACATAATTAGCAGTTAACAATATAAACTTGAGGGTGTGGCTCCACACACCAACACAAATCTCTATCCTAATGAGGACACACACAATCTTTCTTTTAGTATTTACATATGAATGCAAAACCGAAAACGCAAAGCAAATATGAAAAGCAGCTCAAAGAGTCAAAGTGATTGGTAGAAATGGAGGCTGCAGCCTGACTGCTCATCACTGCCTTTGTTACCTATTGAAAATCAGGCTCTGATTGGCTAGGGTCAGCAGACACTCAGCTTCATCATCAGTCTTGGCTAGCTTTGTGCTATTGTGCTGTCTATGCAGATGCTTGCAAAGAGCCAAAGTTGTGTCAGCAGTGTAACAGAGTTGTTTCTGTGCTGGAGGAAGTCTGCAAGTTATCATCCTGCTCTTGTCCTTCCTATCTGCAGATAGAAAGAAAAAACAAAACAAAACAAAAAAAAATCCGGCAATGAGCAAGCACTTGGTGACAGTAGGGAGGAAAAATTGCCTTTTAACAGGAAGAAACCTCCAGCAGGATCAGGGAGGGGCAGCAATCTGCCGTGACCAGTTGGAGTGAGGAGAGGGAGACAGGACAAAAGACACACTGTGGAAGCGATCCAAAAATCAATAACAACTAATGATTAAATGCAGACTCTAAACTCTACTTCATATAGACCGCAAATTAATGATTCACATATGAAAAGGGAGGATTTAAAAGCATATGTCCCTTTTAAAACTAATCTAAAATGAGAGTGGGTGTCTGTCTCTCAAATACAATCTGGGTTTTGGTTCCACAGACTGAATTTAACGCATTACATTGCTGCATTACTGAAAAATTTTAAATTGAAACTTTAAATTGAACATAATTGGTCCCAACCAGGTGATGTGTTCTGCATCAGTTACCATGGATATTTGTTCAGGTAAGAAGACAGAGCCATATTTGTGACACTAAAAACTCTGACTTTACGCTCAGCACAGCTCACTAACACATTAATCTCACTTTGCAGTTCCCCTCTCAGCTCCGGAGCAAGGTAGGTTTCAGATTAGAGATCAGCAGGTATGAAATCACCAATCAGGTCTCCGGAAAACAAAAGTCAGCATTCCTGGAAGCTCCTACAGAGCTCAGAGCACACAGAGTAGGAGGGTCTAAAGATTTTAATAATGTCTAAAATTCTGATTAGGTTTGCTGATTAGCATCAGTAAGAAACACATATTCTAAGATGCAACTTTATCCCATGATTTTGTTAGGGTCTTTACCTTACCTCTTGCTTCGATAACAGCTTTGCACATCTTGGCATTTTCTCAGTCGGCTTTATGAGGCAGTCACCTGGATTGGCTTTCAGTTACCAGCTGTGCCTGTCAGGAGTTAATTTCTTGTCCTCTTAATGTGTTTTAGACCGCCAGTTGTGTTGTGAAGAGGTAGAGCTGGTATATAGTAATTAGCTCTGTTTGAGTAATGTTCGAATCCATATTATTACAAGAACTACTAAACTAAGTAAAGAAAACCAGCCGTCCGTCATTACTTTAAGAAATCAAGTTCAGTCAATCTGAAAAATTTCTTTGAAAGTTTACTCAAGTGCAGTTTCAAAGACCATCAAACATTATGATGAAAGTGGCTCTCATCAGGACCGCCCCAGCACAGGATAAGTTCATCAGAGTTACCAGCCTCAGAAAACACAAGTTAACAGCACCCCAGATAAGAGCCCACCTACATGCTTCACTGAGTTCAAGTAGAACACACATCTCAACATCTGGACTTTATGGTTGAATTGACTCAATGAAGCAACTTCTAAGGAAGAACAACAAGAGGAAGAGAATGGCTAAAGCCAAAAAACACAAGGAATGGACATTAGACCAGCTGAAATCTGTCCTTTGGTCTGATGAGTCCAAATTTGAGATTTCTGGTTCCAAACACCATGTCTTTGCAAGACGCAGAAAAGGTGAGTGGATGGTTCCTACATGTGTACGGGGGTGCTTTGAAGTGTTTCACAGTTATTTACTTGCTGTTTTTTGGGTTTTTTTTGCTGTGTCAGCCTTCATTCCCTCATTATTTTCAACGGCATCTGTTTCACCTTGTATCATGTTTTTGTTTCACTAATTTTTGGAGCTGTGTTTTAACTTTTTTCACCTGCTGTCCGACCTGATATTCTGTTTTCTGTTTTTTAATTAGCATTTCCTGTTGTAGCAGCGAAGCCTGTAGACACTGACCTTTTAGGATAGCCAGGGCAGGTGTGTGGGAGGGAGGAGTTGTGTTTCCTGGTGCCGCAGGTTGCTCGTGTGGAACACTGATTCTTGAGATAAAGTTTCTCTGAAACGATGACTGAAAACTGACCTGCAGGTCCTCACAGGTTAACTCAATCACACACCAAAGAAGAACAGAAGG
>VUQJ01000465.1:0-20955 GCA_015108635.1 Andinoacara biseriatus
TTCTATATTCTTTTCTAAAAAAAAAAAAAATTCCATTCCCTATTTTCTCTTCTGTAGAACCATAGCCTGTCTGGGTTTTTTCTCTGTTTTTGACAGTTGATACTTTTACCAAAAGATGCTACTCAAGATGTCACCTCTTTCTCTTGACTTGTTGTCACTGCTTGAAATTTTGCATGATGAAAGTGATGCAAAAGACTCTATTTAACTTCCTCAAGGCGCCCTCTGCGCTACAGAAAGGCCCTGAAAATATGTCCCCCGCACTGAAACACTATTACCAAGAGTGATCTGTCACCACAATTCTCAAACCACAATTTTATACCCTTCCGTTTTATGATTTTGATATTGCATTTGTGTCATGTGCCTGCCCCCATCCCTGTACAAATTGCTCTGCTTGAACATCCGTGAGACATACAACTTCCTTCAAGTCACCTGCCAGGGGCTCTAATTAGACTGATAAGCAGTGCAACTGGAATTAGCTCTTCCTGGTAATCAGCCCCACGGAGCCCAGACAGACGGCTAAATGAGGAGGAGATGAGCCATGCAGCCCAACAGGTGTCCTTAAAAAGGCAGGGAGGTGTGCTTACACAGTCTTACCCTCTCTAACTACTTGAAAGTTCAGTCACAGGAGATTTCCAAACATATAGAGAGATTTGTGCAGTTATTTATGAAATTAATCCTAAAAAAAAAAACGAAAAACGAAAAAAAAAAACAGTGTGTCGGCGCTGCTGTGGCGTATAGATTTAATCATCATGCTGTGCTGCTGCACTTTTAAAAGCAATTGTTTGAGAAACTTCGCAGTAAGATGATTGATTCAGAGTGGGGAGAATTATACGATAGCAAACACACAAGTCAAACTGTGTATTTTGATTTTTGAATTGCGCCCCATCTTGAATACATTTTGTGGTTTTCTCTTTGCAGTCACAGCTGCTCTGCTTTAGACATATAATAATGATTATCACATTTTGTCCCGAAGCAAAATAGTAATAATAATAATATATATAAAAAAAAGAGCTCGGTGACACATCAAGAAGGCTGAATGCAAAATGATATCACAACTAATAAAATCTCAGAAGGGAAATGTCATATTTCTCATTTTGACACCTGGCATGAGGCTGTTGTGCTACACTTTCATTTTGCACCCACCACTCCCAGCTGTACACAGGAAGACAGCACGGCTAGATTAACAGCGCGATCTGACGAGCAGCCAGGATGCTTCACATAGACGGAGAGACGCGGGCGGACGTACGCAGCCCTCGGCTGCTTTATTCACTCTCTGAGGAAAGATGTCCGCTAACAGCTGTACAGGTGGTTGGAGGGATTTACTTAAAGGCCGCTGGCAGCAAATGTTTTGTCTTTGACATCCACCTCCTCGAGCTGAAAGCATCTTGACTTTCTCAAATAATGAAAGAAGCCCCATAAATCTAATCTAGGTGCTCAGAAACTGCATTAGTTGGAAATGGGGGAGCTAAACAGAAGCTCTGTATTCTTAAATTGTTCATTTGATGAAGTTATACTTACTGTTAGACCAGCACTAGAAGTTCAACATATATTTCATCCTGACTTTGGATCCATTTTGGACTGTTGTTTTGGATTATATTAGAAAATGGTGGCAACTTTTTTTTTTAACAATTTTATACTGTCACAACGATTCGGTGAGAGTGAGAGTAAAACCTTTAGGCAAAAAAATGTCACTTTAAACAATTTGCTAGACCATAAACTGAAACTTGCCAAGCAATAACTGCTTGGACATTTTTTAAAATGATCTTCTGTTAATTGTGGATAATGAGTATTATTTTACAAGAAATGATGATCAGCTAATCACAGGGCAAAAACCCAATGCATTCAGTTGTGTAGACATAATCAGGACAACCTGCTGAAGTTCAAACCGAGCACCAGAATGGGGAAGAAAGGTGATTTAAGTGACTTTGAATGTGATGTGTTTGTTGGTGCCAGATGTGCTGACCTGAGTAGTTTCACTTATCTACTGGGATTTTACCACACAGTCCTCTCTGGGGTCTACAGAGAATGGGACAACAAAGAGAAAATATCCAATCAGTGTCACCTGTGTGGAAATGCCTTGTTCATGTCAAAGGTCAGAGGAAAATTGCCAGACTGCTTCAGGCTGATAGGAAGACAAGCCAAGGTGTACAGAAGAGCATCTCTGAATGCACAACATGTTGAACCTTGAAGCAAATAAGTTGCAGAAGCAGAAGACCACACCGAGTGCCGCTCCTGTCAACTAACAGCAGGAAATGGAGGTTAAAATCTGCACAGGCTCTTCAAAACTAAATAGAAGATTGGAAAAACGTTGCCTGGTCTGATGAATTTTGATTTCTGATGCGACATTTGGAAGGTTGGGTCAGAATTTGGCGTAAACAACATGAAAGGATGCAATCCATCTTGTTTGTACCACGGATTCAAGCTGCTGGTTGTGGTGTGACGTGTGGAGTTTATTTTCTTGGCACACTTTGGCCAAACACCACAGCCTACCTGAGTATTATTGCTGACCACAGCAGCAGCATCTTCAGCACCTATCAGCATCAGCATGTATATAAATTGTGTCTGAACTGAGTCTAAAAGGGTTAGGGTTACTCTGACCAATCTCCATGTGGGAGGGTGTTCAATTTTCCATAACCAATCATTACAGACCAATGTGTCATTTTAAGCTGACCGTAGTGCAAAGTCATGCTAACTTCTTAGTGGAGTTTTAAGAGTAAAGTGGAGTGAAAATGAAAAAAAAAGTTCAGCATGGACCTTCATTGCTCTCTCTGTAGCCTTTCCCAGAAAACAAGGAATAACTGGCTTTTAAAAATCTGACCGGTCACAGCGCACGACTTGACAACAGAATTAACGGAACCCATGGTGCTGATTAGCTAATTGTTAGTCCTCCCATATTAACATAGGCTGGATTGTTTTTAAATCCAGTAAAATGTCCCAGTGCCAGAAGAATCAGATTTGCAGTATTCACATTATAGTGCAAGCAGGAATTAACTAAGTGGTGATAATGGCATGCAAACTGCTGTCTGGTTACAATCCTATAATGTAGTGTGTCACAAATTACCAATCAACAGTCTGAAATCTCACTTTACTACTCTCCATAAAAAAAGGGGGTCTGTTAAGCCTCAGTTACAGTAGAGTAAAAACAGGACAGCAATCTCAACGCAACAAGGAAAAACTAGCGGTTGGTGATTGACTGCACTGAATTTTTTTTGCTGTCTGGGACCACTTGCAAGTAGTTGAGGGGCCAACATTTTGTCACAAGGCAATTGCACAGGATGACACATAGAGACCCTGTCCAATCAAAAACTGATAGCAGACTTACTCTCACTTATTGCCAGTTTATCCACATTTTAACTGTCTTGACACACCAAAGTCTGTTTGAAGATAGCAACTGACTCTGGGTGGTCTCACCTGGTCCCCATCTTTGAAGCGACCATTTCAAAGGCAAGGCGATCGCAAGTTGTTTGCACACAGTCGCAGTAGTTTTGGTTGTGCAGTCAACTTGAAACCACTGACTGTAGCCCTGTTTTTTTGTGTCCTCGTCCCAGTTTTGTAAGAATCTGCTGGGACAGTATTAGACCCTAGTGGACCCTGAGAGTTAATGCTCCTGTTTTAAAGAACAATCAGGCAGAGGGTGGGCCTGCTGGTGATAGATGTTTTTTTCTCATCCCGGAGACTCTGGCGTGTTGTGGTTTGGAGATTTGTGTTTATCACTCACTGCTTAGTTTCCTTTTCACTTTTTCTTTTACTCAATCTGCTCGTTCAGGGTTTACACGCCAAAACTACTTGATCAGCTTGTGAAAAAGTATAGAAAAGTATAGTTCTTTACACATTAATCCTGTATGCTTAAATATCACGCCAAAGGAGTGAGAACTACCTCGCTTTCACTACAAAATGGTGAGTAACAAGATTGATACCAAAGGATATCTTGTGTGTATCTGTGAGACACTGTCAGGGTTGAGAAAACAAAGGTTTATTTAGCTTTAGGCATAAAAAATAAGTTGCTAGGGGTTAGGAGAAGATCATATTTCAAATAGTGTTAATAAAAGCTACAATAACCACTTGGTTACAGTACCAGTCAAAAGTTTGGACACACTTATGTGTAGGAAACACATGACTGTCTACAGATAAGAGCAAACAAACCTACCATACATCCTGACCCTTCCTCCAGTTGACATTAATTTGCTCTATAATAATTTTATTTTTTGGTACTAATGGATAATTGAGGTACATTTCAGCATTAGATATTCCAGTGATAAATGGTTAATGTGTCGTTTTGTTGGCCAGTTTAGTTTGCTCCTGATTCATAGAGCATTAAATAAACTGCACATTACTGTAATCTCTGTTTCATTTGTAGAAAATCCAGGTTTCTTGAGCTTGAGCATCATCATCAGCTGGGCATCATCTTCTAGTGGCTCAAGCGTAATAATGTGGTTTAATGTGTCATGGTTGTGGTGTTAATTGTCTTCTATTGCTCACCCATCTGCTTCCTTGGGCCAAATGTGTATGCCTGGGTGATCATACTGCATGTGCTGATGTTCTCTGTCATCCATAGATTGTTTGATGATAGATCTTGTTTTTAGATTGAATCCACTTGATTACCATCACCCATCCACCCACCCCTGCTTACTCCACCCGCTCTACTATCCTCTCCCTCATATTGCTGACTTGAGTGATGGTGTTTGAGATTCCTAATGACAGTCGGAACAAATCTACGGTAATGAGGTCACATTAGGTTCTTTTTCCCCCCCTTTTGCTGAAATCACCCTTCACAGCTCTGTACAGTCAACCTGTTTCTCAAACTCAGACTGAGCTCTGCGTTCGAGCTCCAGTGAACCGACGTGAAACAAGCTTCCTTAAGAAGACCTCCCTGCAGCCGAAATGGACACTCTGCCCTCCTGAGCATGTCTGCCCCCAAAATCCAAGAATTATTTCTTGACTCACTGGAGCTTAGATCCTGGCTTCATATTAATGCCACCTCTCATTTTTAAACCTTATGATGGATTTAGCGTATTTACTTATTTAGTTAGTTTTTTTTTTTCATGTGTGTATTTGCAGACTTCTTAGTCATCTCACCTTTGATATTATACTTGTCTATAGCAGAACCCAGATAAGATATGTGTACATGCCTGCATGAGCACTTGCATCCACATAATGTTGTGTGTTTCTCCTGGCTTGAGCAGGATGTCTGCACCAACACATCATTACAATTCGTTCGAGCCATTAGCCTGTGGAGAGTGAATCGTGGATGAAAAGCACAACTGCGCATACAGCCATATATGTGTGTGTGTGTGTGTGTGTGTGTGTGTGTGTGTGTGTAAATATGTACAGTATGTGTACTCGTGGGTGTGCAGTGTGCCCTCCTGTGCGTCATTGTGCATACTCAATAAGTGTGTGTGCTCAGTGATGTGGTTAGTAATGTGGAGACCTGCAGGAGACAGTCCGTGGAGAGAGCCTGCAGGATAATTGCTGCCACAGTGACAGGTAGGGCTGCCTCTGTCAGAGTTCCCTCAGTGGGGAAGCTGTGGAAAGAGCGGGTACATGAATGTGTGTGTGTGTGTGTGTGTTCAACTCTGTGTGTCAGCTTCACCATCCTTTCCTCCAATAAGCATTTCCCCAGTAGGCTCCCTTCAGACAGTGGCAGCCTTCCAGATGTTTTCATCTTGTATCACATAAACATGCAAGAAAATACATCAAGCATCATTTAATAATTTGGATATTTTTAATCCCAGAAAAGAGCTCTTAGTAATCTACAGCTTTTAAGTATATATATCGCATGTTGCGTGAGTATATGCAGCGCTCTATTCTGTGGAGGAGTCTAGAGCTAGATTCATAAACACTATTCACTTGTTGAGGTTTCCCTGAAGATGTCAGTAAATGGTTTTTATGCAGGAGGGTTGCCAAGCTTGTGCTGTTGGAAAAGGTCACCCAAAGACTCAGCAGTATGGCTCTGCAGCAAGCTGGACTTCTGATGGCCGTGATTGCTTCAGATGTGCATTGTTTACCGCATCGCTCGCTGTGATCCACAAACCTATCCGCTGTTTTTGAGTGATTGTCAGATGTGATTTGCATCGCATATGTCACACATCTGCAGATTGTCATTTCTGAAAGGCAGCGTAAACGATCTAAACGTGTCCCGGGGAGAATGCGGAGTGACATCCGTGGGGTTTCTCCCACATCTGGAGGTGTCTGCCGTCCAAATCATTTGCCAGTACTGCTTCTGTTCGCTGGTCTCCTGCAGTCCGTGAAGAATTGGTGTCAGCACCTATCAAAGGCAAAATGCCTATTCTACACAGAGTGTCAGAGCAGCCACAATCTATTAATCAACCAGCCGGCAAAGAAACAGATAGTGTGTATTTGTGTTCAAGCGTGTCTGTGGGCACTTGTACATCTGCACTCATTGAGGTACATTATTCAACCATCTTTATAAAGGGTCTCTAATAAGAGTGGATGCAATTATAAAGGTATCATGTGCCCAGTTTATAAAAAGGAAAGGGCCTGTAAAGTAGTTGATCGCAAAGGTTGCAGCAGGGTCCATAGCAGGCACAAAGCGCCTGCTGATTGCATGACTGAAATCAAGCAGCAAACTGCATCTCTGTTAACATCACCTACAATGTGTTAACCAGAAAAGAGTGTTTGACTCGCACTTTGATTTTTTTATGATTTGCAGTATTTTGTGGCAAAGTTCCATGAGCTGAATTCAGCTAGATAGCAAAGGTTCCTGGTGTGTTGATTTAGGCTGAATAACAGCAGTTGGTTTGTTTAGGAGCACTGTTGGCTTACCCGCAGGAAGCGATCGATCGGGGTGAATAAACAGCGAGCCCGCCAGGACCCCTGCTAGTAACAGCATGGGCCTACCATGTGACAGGCGGTGGTATATGATTGGCACTCCTGATTGGACATTAGTGTTTAATGATGTCATGGGCATCGTCATGTTGGGTTTACTGAGAAGGAAGATTTTTCTTTTCAGCTCAATATAACTCGATATTTACTTTTTTTGAGGGATTAACAATTGTGTTTGTTGTTGTTAGACTTCTATATGATCATTATTTGGAACACATGGTGTTAGAGAGTGAGTAGATAGAAAGATGTCTATTTTAACATTTAACTAATAATTAATAGATGTCTTTCATCAAATAAAGATTCCCCAGAATTCACAGCTTCATCTTTTTACATATGAGAGATGTTACTCTTTTCTGTTTTGGATAATTCAAACTCTATCATAAAATCATAAAATTATTCAATTAATGAAAAATCAACACATTTGAAAAGCACCCGGCAAAGATTCTTGCCTTTCTGCTCAGCGCCAGTTGAATAATGGGATTAATCATTTTGTGGGGTTTTTTGTGTTATTTTGGAGTATTTCTGATTGCCTGACTAAACAAGCAATTTGAAGAGATCTTGGTTCTGGCAAAGTTTGATTGCTATTTTTTTTTAAATAATGGAACAATTAATCAAGTCTTTGATTACATAAAAAAAAAATACAATGTAAACTTCCAAAAGTTGTCTGAATTCATAAACAGTCGTGAAAGCTGATGAACTTAAAAGTCAAATGTCTTCAGAATTTGAATATTTTGATTACAGGCTGCTTGTTAACAAATTTAAATTTTTGTAGTTAACATGATTTAGTGTTCATAGTTGATTGTTTAATTTTTAAATTATACAAAAGATGGGTATTGCTGTAATTGCATCACTTTTGGGCAGAGTTCACAAAGCTATGGCTCTGGAGCTGTGGCTCCCTGTGGTGTTGACAAAAAAAAAGATGACTGAATTTGGTAATGAGTTATTTTTTAATTTTAATTTTAATTTTAAAATGTGTAGCCTATATACCAAATTAACATATGCCTTCTAGCATGTGTCTATCACCTGGCACCCTACACTGAGAAATTAGCATGCTGCATTTGCTTAAAAGTACCATTACAAAACCAGCAGAATCTTCTTAACAGACAGCAACTCAAAGATATCACTTCAACTCTGGTACTACTCAGTTGCTATATGTTTTCTTTTTCTTTTTTGTTTTATCAAAGTAGTTTCCTTTTAGTTTGATTCAGTTGTACAAACACAGGACTCAGTGTGGCCTTCATAGCTTCAATGCTACTCTACTTCAAAGTAAGCCTATTCTACTAGTAAATATTTTCTTCATCTTCCCGATTAATGGTTATTATTGATTATTATTATTCCCGACCTTCTTGCTGTGAGGTGATGAAAATAGAATTTTCTTATTCATTTTTGTTCTATGATTTCATAAATTCAACAAAACCTATCTTACCCTAAGCCTACTGCAGTGATAGTGAATAACAGCTACCCACTTCACTCATGGCTTTGATATTCTAAATAAGACACAATAGGAGCAACAGAACTGAATTTAGAGGACAAGCAGAGAAATTTGGTGTTAGAGAGAATGCATTGTGTTTTAAACAACATCCATAATTTGCTACCCAGAACTTTCCCTTCTCACCAGCTCTGGAAGCTGCTGTATTAATGGACGAGTTCAGATTATAGGAGACGCACACAACAGAAAAAAAAAGGCCTCGGAACATATACTTTTAAGTGGTCCTTACATGATCTACAAAGTTAGAAGTTATTAAGAAAATGTCAATTCAACTTTTATTAACAAAAAAAGTGGGCAGCCTCATTTATTTAATTACTTTGGGATTACAGTGTTTAATAAAAAAAAAAATCATGCTGCAACTGTTACATGATCTTCCATGCACCTGGTTTGATTTTGTATGACTTTAGTTTTGACATGACACTCGTGAGTTAATCTGTTAGCTCGTAATGTTACTCAGCTGTGGCATTAAAGTGTCTTGTTTTTAATCAGTGCACTTTTATTCTCCTACCTTGTCCCTCTGTTTCATTTGTAGGTTTCCTCAGAGGTACAGGCGCTTTGATTTGGTGTCTTGATTTTTATAAGCCGAGCAGTAGAATAACAATTGGCCCTCTTGAACGAGGAAAGGCAGAGCAGGGTTTCTCTGTGGGTTTGTCTAAAGAGAAATTGTGTCTGTGCTCAAATACTCATGTTTATTCAGTTATTTGCAGGATGTTTGTGTCTCCTTTTGATAAATTTTATATAAGGAGGTTAAAAAAGAGAGAGAGAGAGAAAGAGAATGAACAAATAAGCTTTCTAAACGCAACAGCAATATCTGTGAGCTGATTTACATTTTGATAAGCATCTGCGTACAGATGTAAAGGAGTCACATGCATGTTACATATGATACGTGTAATGAATATGCTGCTGCACGGAAATCAGTGCTGCAGTTCTTCATACGCCGCGCTATGAAGGAATATTATTGTTTTTGTTTCTCGCCCATTTTTTGACTGAAAAATGGGTTGCCATGCATCTTATCTGTCAGGGGGATCAGGTGCATCTTCCTCACTCTCCCTCCCCTCCCGTCCCCTCCTTTCGCCAGTCTCTACCTCTGATAGGTAGAGACAGTCATCATATGTGCAGAGGGAAAGTGATGGGCGGAATGGCAGCTTTAATATCGGAGCGATTGCCTGCTGATAAGGCTAACGGCTGTGGAGAGGCGTGAGCGTCAGCCCTCCTCTGCAATAAACACTTTCATTTTGTTTGGTTGGAGTGACGGATGGAGTGATGGAAGTGGTGAATATGGACGACCTGAGGAACAGAGGAGGGAGGAGGGTAGATAGATAGATGGAACGGCTGTGGATGTTATTCAATATTAACAGATCAATCAGAGGGTAGTGAAATATGCATTTTGTCAACTGTATACCCCCATTTGGCCAAAGAGGCAACATAACGATCATGTGACAGCGCCGGCTGCTGTGCTGCGCTGAAATACAAAATACTCACAGCCTCCAGTGGGTGATTTGTCTCCTCATGCTGAATTTATATTGCTTCTAACAATAACAACCCTGTCGTAAATCAGGAAAATGAATATATATATGTATATATATATGTATGTATATATATATATATATATATATTTATATATGTATGTATATTCATGACTTTAAGCTCTGATGATTTCATGATAATCATTTCTGAATCGCTATTAGACTCTATGATGAGGGAGCCCAACTGCTCCAGTTTTCAGCATATGGTGGAGAAAAGCAACATTTTAATCAAATTAAACTTCCCCACTGGATAATTTTTGTTGAGCACATGTGCTACAGCTCAATTTAAAGATTTAAAAGGTCACATAAAATCAAGCTTAAATGTTTATTTGCCTTTTTTTTTTTTAAAGTATATTTTCTTTCAGTGTGATTTTCACAAAAAGGAACCAATTTTTTTCGTCAGCTTTTTTTGATTGATGATTGACTTGGCCTTTTCCTTTTCTTTAATAAGTCCTTGGCAAGTTTTTTGAAGTATTTCTCCGCTCTTTCTGTTTACTTAGCAGAATTGTCTGATTCATAATGGTTTAAATCAAAGCACATTGCCCAGAGCACTTTGAATATTTCACAGCCCAGTCTATTTTTTAATGGAATTTTAATCGATTTTTCCAAACAATCCAATAACGTAGATTTGATACGTTCTCTGAAATACATTGTCGTGTCAAGTTGTCTAGCAAAACATCTCTAAGTGTGACCTTAAGTACTTTAAATGAGGCCTTCTCTCTAATGTATTGCACTTTCTTGCACTGAATGTTATCATTTTCACAGATTCCCTGCATGTTCGTCAGTGGTGAGGCCATTTCATATCTCAGGTAGCATCTTGGATCACACTCAAAATTAATGGCAAACATTATATAATTTGCTACCTTATTATGTACAGTTTTTCTGCAACACCACAGACAATGAGTCTTGACATTATGGAGCGATGACATGGTGCAAAGGAGCGTATGAACTAGATATTCCATTACAGACACTTAAGGTCTTTGCACTCTTCCAGGGCTTCTTTGAACTAGGATAATGTTGAAAACAGAAAATGTGCCTTGGAGATAACTGAAATCCTTCTCAAGTGGAGACTAAAATGTTTCGTGTCTGTTATAAACATACTGTATATACAGCAGCATTATATTAAAAAAAAAACTACTCAGAACATCTCATTTGTATCCTTAAGTTTCTGGCCCTACTTGATTTGATGCCTGCTGTGGTTACAGGTGTTACCATGAAGGCAGCTTAATGAGGCAGCACTCCTTGAGCAGCTACTCTGCCAGAAAAACTGAAGAACAACAACTGATGTCTCAGTTTACAGAACAGCCCAACAAACCTGCAGTTATTACTAACTGCAACTGTGATCGGATTTCATGTTCCATATGGTGCGAGTAGTTTTCCACTCAGCAGTGGGGGGGGAACAGGAAAGTTGTTACCTTGCTGGGAAATCTCACTGCATCAGGTTCTTCTTCCTTTACTCCCTCGCAAAAATTAAAAAATTTACTTTTTTTCTTGTACACGCATAGTAATAGCACTAGTACTAATGCTACTATATAAATAAGTGGTTTTCAGATATTTAGAGTAAAATGCACAGCAAAGGGTAAGCCAGAATTTCAAGACACGGTGTCATCTTACATGCCGTCAGTACTTCTGTGGGTTGCATTGTCAGATGAAGGCACTTTTGACAGCTTCTTACATCCTGTCTAGGGGGGGAACCAAGACAAAAACATGAAAAGCATTCATTTTCCCAAGCTCCAAGCAGCCAAAGAAAACAACTTATTAACATAGAATAAAAGTTGTATTTATTAATCAACAGTCTTACAAAACCAGGAGAGTAAATTAGCATCTTGGCTCCTTATGGACCTCAGGGTGAAGCCAGTCATCTGTAAGCTGTGCACTGGCTGTACCAATCACAGACCAATTAGCATATCCACGCTCACACACTGTGCAGAACCTTTCACAAAAACAAAGGAAACACACCAGTTACATATGATAACACATAAATACAACAGCAGTCGTAACACATGCTATTTGTAGCATCTGGACCTACTATTTATTTATTTACAGTAGTGTGGCCACGCTCTTGTACCTATATACACCACAGTCTAACACATGGCATTGGTGCCTCTGGTTCAGATGCAGATTTTTTTTGCAGTAATTTTTTTTTCATGAGGGATGTTGGTTTCCATTTCCCTCTCCACCGTGCTCAGTGCCACGTTAGCATTAGCTACTCTCTCCCAGAAGATGACGCCCTCGGGGTGAAGGGTTGTTAACCTCCCTGTTTACAGCAAAAGCAAAGGTTTTTTTTCTCTTTTTTTTTTTCATTTGCTGGTGATTTGTTTGGTGTTTGGTTGTGGGTTATTCTGCAAAAAAAGGTGGTTGTTTTTCCTCCTTACTAATCTCTACTGTTAGTCAGGGCCATGATCTTGATGTGTCTTGCTTTCATAATTCCTGCCATCAAACTACTGCATGAACATATTTGGGTTCCCTCTGACAGTATTTTTTAGGGTGTATACAGAGTACTGGTACACTAATTTGGAATTAATTTTTTCATTTTTTGTGCAGTTGACTGTTGCAGTGCTAATAAATAGTCTTCACAAAGTCCCACAGCACACAATTTATTAACTAGAATTTTAAGAAAAAAGCAGAACAAAAGACCTTAAAATTGGAAACTTTTTAGTTTATTTGTAGCCAATATTTCATATAAATCTGTCACCTTCTCTTTTACATAGTCACCCCCAATTGTCTTTTTATATTAACTCTTAAAACTAATGTCCTTGTGCATAATTTCTCTCAAAGGCACTTAAAAATGAAGCACATGAAAACTGCAGAACATGAGATGATTTGGCTAATATGACTTGGAAACCAAAAAGATCAAATACACAGCAGGGATCAGATCCCAGTATTAGAGATCTGACTAAATAGACTCAGACAATGTCTATTAAAATGGCTGGAGGAGCCTCTCTGAAATGAGACTTGACATCTCTTTTCCACAGCCTGTCAGGAGTATTTGGTGGCTAATTTGAAGTCTACAAAATCAGTGTGTGTGTGTGTGTGTGTGTGTGTGTGTGTGTGTGTGTGTCTTTGAAAAAAGAGAAAAAGAGTGAGCTCCAGTGGGAGGTTAATATAAGGGGTGACCAGAAAGAGATCCTGTAGGCTGTTATCGGTGCAGTCAGTGAGAGAACAAGCTACCCCTTGGCTGGATTCCCTCTGCAGCCCAGATCCATCCAGACGCCAGCTAATGAGCTTGGCAAGTACATTGTATTTATATTTAAAGTGGCTGTTGTTGGACTGCCCTTCCCCTCAGGTTGATTGGAGAGGTTTTAGCTCTGATTCACAAGAATACTGACCTTCAGGCTTCTTTGGTTTCACTAGAAGATGCTTAATGTCAGCTTGTCAGTCAAACCTGAGCTGCAGACTCTGTGACACGTGTTGATTCCTGGCTAATCTTTCATAGTTTGACTCATGATGTGTTGTGACCCTCGGAGGGGTCCTCATTAGGACCAAAACGCTGCATGACCTTTAAGCAGCTTCACCTCCCTCTGCCACCTACGCCCTCACCCAGCTGGGCCCAATTACCTCGCTCATTACCCCCCCTCCTAAACAGCACCGGGACTGAGCAGGTACTGTCGCTATCTATGGAGAGCCAATATGTCTGTGACTAAATACAGGGGTGGCAGCATGAAATGAAAATGAGTTCCATCTTGGAGACATGCCAGCCGAGGACTTTTCTGCTCTCACTAATGGCAGGAGATTTTCTTTCCCCGCCTTTTGTCTTCTTTTATGTGGCACTCTTCTTCAGAGACCTTGAATGTATATTTGACCTTTCCAGCTCTCTCTCAGCTTTCTTTAAGCTCCTTTTAGGCCATCTTTCATAAAACTCTGGCTGACAACTAAAATATAAGATGTCCCCTTTGCCGCCATGTTGATGAGATGATAGGATGATCAATGTTTGCAGGATCCTTAATAACCAGACAGCGAAAAGGCGACAGAGGAAGAGCCAGGGAGATGGATGATTATCCTAAAAGTAGCGTCCTTAATTAGGTAAAATTCTGCATACATTGTGGACTGAGTGGAATCACTGGGATAGATTAAAATACTAATTAAACAGGCCCTTGCCGAATTTGGAGTGTGAGGTGGGGTTCAGCTCTTCAGGGTCATTTGCATAGCCTTCATCTGGGGAAATGAGATTTAAAGGACCTGCTCTTTTTCTCCCTTTAACTGCACTCTTTTTCCTTTTCCCCCATTACCAATCACATTCACATGCTAACCAACTCAATTAATATTATGCTCTATTTTCTGTTTCACTCTGTAATTTGGCATAATCTATTAAGGTCCCTTTGATTTTGTTTTCCAATATAAATGTTTCCATCAAAGTGAGGAAGGGATGTTAAGCACAGGGAGGCGGAAAAAGTCGGCAGAACGTGTGATCTTAGACGATGGATATTTAACATTGCCTCACTTTAGTTAGATTTGCATGAGAATATCCTTCGTGAACAAAGCTTTGGAAATAGCATGCCATATTTGATTAGATCAGTAGATCTGAGGATCAAACTCGGGTGGTGTATTAATTACTGGAAGAACAAAGGCAGGAGCTCAAGTTATTGTATGCTGTGAATCCACAAGCACTTCATGTGCTGTCTGGTAATCTTCAGTAGGTCTGGCACAATGTGTTTGAGGATAGCAGCACAATTTTACTGGCAATTTTTTTATTATTATTGTTTTGGCCATTCTAGCTGTCCATCACTTTTCTCCATTATAACACTGATAGCCTTGAATATTTTTTACTTTTACATTAGGGGTTTCTAGAAAAATTACAGGCTCGTCTCCATCTCTGAGTGTGACAACTTTTACATGTGTTGCTGTAAAATTTAGAATACATAATCATGCCAGCCTTAGAATCTGTTAGAAAGACATCTGACAATCACCAAACTTCTCATCTGGCACCGTCATCATGTTGCAGTTTGAGCTTGCCCGGTGGTGTGAAAATGGTGCAACAGCTCTGTCAATTAGCAAATGTTAGCATCATTGACTCTATGTAACAGACAGGCGTAGCCTCTGTGGCATCACCTGTCAGTTTGTGGATTCCTGTCTTGAGTATTTTGACCTTAAGGACACTTACCGTGCTCTCACTGTATTCACTTGTCAGTCACAGTGGAGCTCTGAAACATACATTGCTTATATCCATTTTACTCTAAATGGGGCTGTAATTGCTGTATTGAAGATTGAAAACCAGCAATTAAGACCAAGACCACTTAGGAAAGTATTTATCGAGATCATATGTCAAGTGAGATTTAGAAGCATTTTCTCACATACGATCAGATTTTCCAATCTTTGGAGTCGCCCCATGGTGGCCATTAAAAATCATACAGATTTGCACGCCCAGAGGTGACATCGCTTATATTCAGTCTATGGTTAGCATGCATGCCAAACTAAGATACTGAACAGTATATGTGCCAAAGCTTCATTTATATTATTTCCTCTTTAAAGGGTCATGCAGTATGCATAAGCCTTTCAGCTACATGCTGTCATATCCCCTCAAAACTCAGTGAATCACAGCGAATATTGCAGACCCGCAGTCCCATATTTAGTAATCAAATGAGGCATAGCATAGTTAGTGCTATCATTACTAACAGGATTTCCATTTACACCTTGTATTTAGCTTAAATATCATCATCATGGTTGCATTGTCATTATAAGCATGCTGGAACTAGGATTTATCTTATATTATCACTGTGGCCAAGTCCAGTCTCACAGAGCAGCTGGTGCTCCTATAGCCTTTATCTGTTTTTGCACATGCACTGAACTTTTGTAGAGATTACCCAACAAAAAGTGTATAGATGTATATGAGAACACTAATGTCCCATGCAGTCAGATCAGAAATCCTAGTAAGTCTTTTTGATGCTGGATTACATATGTGCACAATGCAGTACATTTACCACTAGTAACTAGGTGCCATGTGCTGCCTCCTGTATGCTGTGTCCAATATTAAACCTCACAGAGTATGAGAAAAATGAAGATTGTGGAATGCATCTTAACCAAATTTGCCCAAAGTTCATGTGTGAAAATGACTTTTTGTTTTGTTACCTGTTGTAGGCCTGCTAACAATTCATTCTTGCCAAAGTGCCACCACCATAGACTGCTGTCAACTGCTGTCCTTCCCCAGAGACTGTTTTCCCTTCCCTCTTGACGAAGATTTTCTGACTATGTGTGGGATGTACATTTTCTGTGACCAGTTTGACATCTGACTAAGCCTGATACATCCATTGCATCATTCTCAGTTTCACTGTCCACTTGTTCTGCCGCAGGAACTGAAAAATCTGCTACTTTGTCATCCACTGCTCATATTCAACACCTCCTCTGCTTTTGTCTCCCCGTGCAGTCCAACAGAAGCAGCAGCTGGAGAAGGAGACGGGCCTGAAGATAGTGGAGGCTGGAGTTAGTGATGTAAGTAAAACTCACTAAAAATATCTGCTATTCAGCTCTGTGTGTTTAAAAAGAGAGAGAGAGTGGGTGTTCTTAAGTGATTGTGTGCCTTCTCTGTGTTGGAGCTCATCAGACAAGAATAACTCTGTGATTTCAACTTGTCTTGGCATCCATATCGCACCTGGCGCTTCAGCCATGCAGCCAAACACTAATCTTATGCAGCAAGAAATTTCAAACACATCTTTTTGAATCTGGTGCAGTGATTACCTCCCCTTTATTCATTTCCTTTAGGTCTCTAAGTGCTGTTGTCACCATGGCAAATAAAAAAAATAACGAGACAAAAGGCCTAATTTTGCAAAACTTAAAGTGAGTGTTGATCACACCTCCGAGGAACAATAACCAGATTATCTTGAGCGCTGTCACTTTGTAGGGAGCACTGATGCTCCTGTGACATATTCATTGGAAGAAATTAAGAGGCGAGCAGGAGGACCCTCTGGATGATCCAGATGAAAGGAAGAGCAAACGTGTATTTATTCAACACTGATAAATATTCATATGTATCAAAGGTAAGGATCTAATCAAGCACCCATTGATGCGTCGTAGCCCTCCGTGCTTGCCCGGTGAATGAGTTTCGCTATGAAAATGAGACAGACAGCCTTAGACCCCTGAGCTGCCCTGATCATGAGGCATGCTGGGAGTTAACTGGATGTGGTCTGTGCATAGCAGGACAGTTGCCAATGGCAACAACACACTGTATAGACAAGATCATTTTCCTGCCTTAGTCCCTTCTATGCTGTCTTCCTTTTGGTGTCACTGCCTTTCTTCGCCCATCTGCCTCCCACTTATATCTTTTTTAGGACCACAATTTCTCTCATCTCATTCCACATTGTGTCTTCATCATGTTCTTCTCAATTATGTCTGATTCATATTTTTTTCCCTTTTTTTTTTGATTCCCTGTGACTTTTGTCCTTTTCATTGTCTGCCTCTCTTTGCCTCCTTTTCATTCTTTTATTCTCACTTAGACTGATTCCTGCACTTAGCCAGCACTGGTACAGGGCTGTGTTTGTCATATTGGGCCTATTTGTAGATAATTAGCTGCAATAATAGCCTCTCTGCAGGAGCCAGGGTGAGGGAGGGAAGGATGGAAAGAGGGAGGGAGGAAAGGAAGGATCTGTCTTCCACCTCATGGGGAGAAAATCTGCGCCAGACTGTGTTTGAAATGCACGTTAAGGAAGCGCAGTGTTTACTACAAATCGTGAGTTGGCAAAGTATAAATCCTGAAAACTCACTCAGAGGGTGTTTTTGTTGTTGTTGTTGTTGTTGTTTTTTGTGTTTTGTGTTTTTTTTTTATCAGTGATGCTCTAATGTGGATGTGTTGATCTCACCAGTTTGCATCCAAGAAGTGGAGAGTTGAGGGTAAGTTGGGGAAAATAGTAGCTTTTGACAGGAGAGCATGTGGAGTGGGCCCTTCAAATACATTAGTTGAAAAGGTGTTACACCAAAAGCCTGCTTTCAGTAAATTTGCACTAAATTGACCACAGTTATGAGTGAATGTGTGCTAGAGGTTGCAAAGAGGGTCGTCTCTAGTCTGCTTATTAGTGACAGAAATAGAAATAGGCTGGGTTAAATTGCTCTGTGAAACCATAAGAGGTATAGAGCTGAAAATTAAGCGGTACTACTCATTCCCTCGATATTCTTTCCCTCGGCTTGTATAAACCCCATCACAGTGGTTGGTATCATTAAGTCTTATCACTGACAACTCCCACCGTCCTCCGTTTTTATTTAAGAGGTGACAAATGACAAAACAGCTTAGGAAGATGTCCAGATAGAACAAACGTCAATAGCAGTAGATGCGTACGAGGATAAGCAAATGTCAAAGTGGAGGAAGGAGACATCAATCAATAGGCCGAGCAATATCTACTGCATTATAGATTGCAAAGGAGTTGGCTCACCAAGAGAGGGGGCAGCAGAAAATGATTATTTTGTTTTTCTTCTACAGTGTATGTGTGTGTGGCGGTGTATTTTCTGAGTATCTTTCTTATTAACAGCTGTTTCCCGAGTGGGAGCTGCATGCTTGTGGAAACCCAACAGCCAAATGGAGGTTTCCTCACAGCAATTTATGAGTCTGTAAATGTGTGAAAAACTGAGAGGAAGAAAAGAAGCGAAGCGGAAAAAAATTCATGGTTGACGTGGTCTAGCTCTTATTGACTCCGCTGTCTATATTCATACTAGGCTGAAACCATATGCAGAGAACATATCCATGTTATTTTCAGACACTTAGTACTCTAAGTGTAGAAAATAAACCCTGACAGATCGTACCACATACTGGCTCCGCTAACATCAATGTTCCTAGAAGGCACAGAGCTGTGTGACCATCCATCCCTCTCCGCTGCTCCCCCTCCCCGCCTCCTCGTATCTTCTTCCTCTGTGCAGGAGGTGCGGTTGGTGAGTCACACCCAAAGCTGGCAGCGACCAGACACCATGAAAAGGGGTTGCTTTTGCTGACAGCCATAGACACAGCATGACTGGTACCAGCAGGGAGAGGCGAGGGAACAAAAGGGAGGCTGCGAAAGTTTTTTTTTTTTGGAAAAGATTGCTTGCTGGATGTAATGTCAAACTGCAAATCTACAGCTTGAAAATAATAGCTTCCAGTCTTCTGAAAAATTGAGTGAAAGATGATTAAATCTTACTTTCCGCTTGTGAGGCATTATTTAATGTTTAAAAAGTATTCCATTTAAAAAGTATTTCTCACTCAATTAGGGTCTTAATGACCACCAACTTACACTGTAATTAAAGAGCACGTGTAGATTTACGCTGATACGAGTGTGCAGAAGCTTTCATCAAGATAAAAAATTAAATATTCAAAACAAATTGTGAGAATATAACAGTCCTGACAGCTGACATAATTAACACCCATCCGGAGAGAAGCTGAGAAAATATTTCCTAATGTACCACAGGGCTCCTTATCAACATGCTCTTAACCAAAGTTTAATATCCCCAATATACCTGCTGAATTAAAAATTTCTCAAAACAATCAGTCACGATTAATGCCTAATGACATGTAAAACGTTCTAATCATGTTTTCCCAGTTTTCTGTTCTATTTGCACCAATATTTATAAGAAAATGCACGAAGGGCGCAGCTCCACATCCAGCCTGCCTGCATTAGATGGTCCCCATGTGATTAAGTTGGTACTTAAATTGAGATTCATTGACATTTTGACAGCGGTCTCATGTTCCAAATAACTCCGGCAAACTGCTTATGTGAAGAGGTACTCATTAAGCAGAGAATTCCCTGAGCTACGTGTCAACTGATTATTCAACCACTAAATGTAAATCATATATGGCAGACAGGGAGTCTCTGCACTGAGTATGTGTGTTGTTTATGAATTTTGTACAGTAAATGGGTGTATTAATAAATTGTCCTTACACAACCTCTCACCGCTATTTAGGGCTCAATTCTGCATTTTTCTGAGTACTCTTCAGATGTCTGACTGTTTATTTGTACCTATGCCTTTACATGGTTTTCCATTTTGTTTTTAATTCAAGAAGTAGGTAGGTTGTATCCTGTCATGTCAGTCTAGAGGACCACTGGGAGAATGCCATCGTCTTATGATATCTGAAAGACCACGTTATATTTCTAATGAAAAGAATAAGTGCAAAGGCACAGAGGCAAAACTCATTTCAGAGAAAGGTCACATGTAATGATGACCCCTCACAATGGATTTGAAGGCTTTCTTTCCAATATCCTGTGCCATAATTAATGCTACATGAAAATGTTCTGACAGACTTCCTGTAAAAAAAAATAAAAAATACAAAATGTAATTTCAAGTTCAAGTAAGGCCAACAAGGAGCATCCATGTAATTCTTTGTACTTCTTTGATCAGTTTGAAGCTTTCATTATTGATTTATTTTTCATAATTCACAAGTAGATTCACAGTTAAATATTTACAGTTACAAAAAACATAAAGAAGTATACATAAATTAATTAATTTATTTATTGTTTTGTGTATGTGGTTAGAGTATACCATAAGTATGTATAGGGGAGTCTACAGTCAGCCACACATAGATGCAGTTATGCAACCATACAATAATATCTATTATTAATTACATCTAACGGCAATAATAATGCTATAATGTTACTTTCAGTGTAGTACAGTGTACATTTTGTACTTACTCGTATACTGTGCTTACCACAGAGTGTAAGGTTTATGCCACAGCTACTATAAATTACCAGTACTGGTAAATACCTAAATCATTTTTTTTATGTTTCTGTAATGGTTAATCCATCTAAAATATATTTATTGTTGTTATCCATGATTTTTTAAATGTACTAACTATGTACTTACAAAAATGCTAAATAAATAGCTATCTAACTAAATAAATAAATAGTAAAGCATATTATTATTTTTTGATTAAGATGCCAAATTGTAGTTATTTACTTGCATTCCTGAACAGAAAAATCAATTTTAGTGATTGAACGCTCGATTAATTTCTGACTTCTCTGAGAAGGCTGGTGTTGAGGTTCAATTTTGGGTAGTTTGTTGCCTATTAAATAACAATATAATTTTTAGTTTTAAACAAGTTTTTGACACATTTGTAAAATATTTATCTTCTGGGGGGGGGGGGGGGGGGTAAACCCCCCCCCCCCCAAAAAGAAAAAGAAAAAAAAAAAAAGAGGGAGGAAAAAAAAG
>VUQJ01000466.1:0-19689 GCA_015108635.1 Andinoacara biseriatus
CAAGATTTTCACAAAAGACTGCTTTTATTTTTGATTGATACCCCTCAGCATGTGACACTTTTCCAGGTCCATGTTTGTTTCTTCATCCCTTTAAAAGCGTCTCTAATCCACGCTTTATTTGACTTGACGTGACCAAACAATCTCTGTGTCATGCTGTTTGTGCAGGTCAGATGAGAAGCTGGAGCTGCAGTGGACACTGGAGGGTCACCAGCTGGGGGTGGTGTCAGTAGACATCAGTCACAATGGGGCCATCGCTGCCTCCAGCTCCCTCGACGCACACATCCGTCTTTGGGACCTTGAATCTGGAAAACAGATAAAGTCCATGGATGCTGGGCCAGGTAAGACCAGACTTCAGATATTTTCTTTACATTAATTTACAGAGGATTGTAGGATGAGATAATATCTGGCAGAGTGTTAATCTATTGCCTTTTTTTTTCCCTTCTTTCTTACTGTTTACCACCTGGCAATTAAGTAAGGTCACTACAAAGGAAACTGTTGCCCAGTTTCATATTAAACATGCAGGAGATGTAACAAGCTTGTTCTGTTTTTTTCACACGCTCACCTTCCAGGAACCTTACACCCAAACATTATCTTCAGCCCAGCTGTACTTCATCTAAATGCCATGTCACTCTGTATTAGTGACACTCTGTTTCACTCAGTGGTCAGTCCAAGTCAGACTTTTTTCCTTCTTTGAATGAATGATTTTTACTATAGTTGCATTAGATTTAGAGGAAAAATTGTTGCTCTAACTCTTTGCTTTCTTGTTATTTTTATTAATTTACATTATGTTGATTTTTAATTATCTTTACTATAGTGAAAAGGTCAGGTTTGGTGTGTTGTTAAAGGTAGACTAATTAAGACACCTGAACCTTTGACACCCACATGGTACAGGTCGTGTGAAGGTTTAGAAACTATAATACGAGTGAGGCCAATCCCTTTTTTTGTGTGTGTGTGAACTGAAAACATTTTGGTTTGACAATAAAAGCTGAATGTGAGACAAAAGATCAACAGCTCAGCTTTTATTTCCAGGTGTTTACATCTGGATCTGATACACAGTTAAGAAGATAACACCTTTTGTTTGAACCCACCCTTTTTTTTGTGAGCAAAAGTATTGGAAAATGTGACTGACAGGTGTGTCCTGTTACATTGATTATTCAAACAATAAATAGTGCTGAATATCTGCGCTCAGTTTCAGATTTGGGTTCTTCCTGTGCAGACTGTGTGCATTTATAGTTAGAGGGGACCCAACATGAAAACCAGAGAGCTGTCTGTGAGTGCAAAAACAAGCAACTGTGAAGCTAAGAGAAGTTGGAAAATCAATCAGAGCCACTGCACAAACATTGGCCATAGCCAGAACAATTTGGAACGTCCTGAAGAAGAAAGTTGTCACTGGTGTGCTAACAGATGTTGAACAGGTAGACCGAGGAAAACAACAGCAGCTGATGACAGAAACACTAAGTAAAGAAAGACCCTAAAACAACTTTAAGTGACATCAGCAACAACCTCCAGAGGGCAGGAGTGAAGGCATCACAATCTACTGTTCACGCAAGACCTCATGGACAAAAGCACAGAGTCTTCACCAGAACATGCACAGATGCAAACCACTAATTAGGAAGAAGAAGAAGAAGAAGAGGAGGAAGGCCAGGCTGGAATTTGCCAAGAAGACCAGCCTCAAAAATTCTGGGTCAAAGTTTTATGGACTGATGAGACAAAGATGAACCTTTACCAAGGTGATGGAGAGACCAATGTTTGGAGAAAGAAAGGATCTGCTCATGATCCCAAACATACGAGCTCATCTGTGAAACACAGTGAAGGTGATGTTATGGTTTGGACTTGTGTGGCTTCTTCTGGGACGGGCTCATTAATCTTCATTGGTGAAGCCAGCAGTACAATAAACTCTGAAGTCTACAGAAACATTTGACTGCCAATTTAAAGAAATATGTAACCAAACTGGGACATTCTTTATCATGCAGCAGCATAATGACCCTAAACACACTTCCAAAACTACAAAGTGGGGCAGGAAGTGGAAGGTTTTAGACTGGCCTAGTCTCCAGACTTAAACAATATAGGGGCATGCATTTTGCCTGCTAAAGAGAAGAGTGAAGGGAGTACCCCCCCTTAAAACAAAAAACAAAAAAACAAGCAGCAACTGAAAGAGGTTGGAAAGGCCTGGAAGAGCCTCACAAAAGAAGAATGCAAATGTTTAGCGATGCCGGTGGGTCACAGGCTTGATGCAGTTATTGCAAGGAAAGGATTTGCATCTAAATATGAAGTCTTCCATTAAGTCTCATCTATTCCAATACTTCTGAACTGTGTAACAGATCCAGATATAAATACCTGACAATAAAATCTGAGTTGTTGATCTTTTGTCTCATATTCATCTTTTAATGTCAAACCAAATGTTGTCACTCTGCAGCAAAAGATTGAACTCACTGTTTCACTACTTTTGGAGGGAAGTGTAATTTCAAGGGAATGGTTAGAGTGCTTTCCCTGGGCCTTTTAATAAAAGTAATCTGGACTCTAAAATGTGGTTATGGGTTCTTCATCTACCTCTGTGCCAAGTTGAAATTCTGCTTGGTATCTTTGCTGACAGAAGCTGCGTTTACACATAAACTTTGGACAGTTTCTGGAGAATCAGGTTGGATATCCACAGTTGCCCTTTCTGACGTGTAGTACCCAGCAGGAAATACTTCGACACATTTGCAGTACTAAGAATACTCCCAGGTAGACTGTGTAGCACACATGAAAATGGATCTTGGCTAGCTAATGACTGGGTAATGTGTGGTCTGCCTGCAGTGGCATTTGCATGTTCACTTGTCATCTCTGTGGTGATGAATTCAGGGTTGTAGCTCATGTGTGAAAATGGCAAACAAAGAGCACTGTAACCATAATCGATTTATTGTGTTTAATGCTCCCCCTCTTGCTCTTTGCTCTCCTCTCTAGTGGATGCATGGGCAGTGGCCTTCTCCCCAGACTCCAAGTACATAGCCACAGGAAGCCATCTTGGCAAGGTCAACATCTTTGGTGTGGAAAGTGGCAAGAAGGAATATTCTCTGGACACACGAGGAAAATTCATCCTGAGCATAGCTTACGTAAGGAGCTGTAAATTCTCCTTTTGGTCAGCTGGGTGGTGGTTTCTGAGGGGGAGGGGTTCTCACTGCATTGGTTTCCCAATAACTCATCTTGATTTGTGTTTTTGCTCATTCACCCCAAAGTATGCCTTTATTTGAACTCTTAACCCATTATTAACTCTAAGGCCAAATATTGTATATCATCTAATCTCATTTCACTGCAGTTGTTACTTATAAAGTAATCAGTTTCATGCCTTCTTGCTCCTCAGAGCCCAGATGGAAAATATTTGGCCAGTGGAGCCATCGATGGGATCATTAACATCTTTGACATTGCCACTGGAAAGCTACTCCACACACTGGAAGGTAGGTTGAGTTATTAATATTCATTATAAATATAATAAAGTAACTGGCAATTATTTTCCTAACTTTTTTTCTTTAAATCATTTTTGATCAGTCATCATCAATTATGAGAACTAATGCTAATCAGTGTTCTCAAAAAAAATAAACTAAGGGACATTTTTTTTGGGGGGGGGAGTGTAAATAGTTTTTTATGTATATCAGTTTATTTGTTGATTTACTTAATTAAGGATATAATTAATAATAATACTAATAATGATAATATAACTATAATTTAGTTGATTTACTAAATTATAGTGGTGACAGTGGGGATATAAATGTCCAGTTGTTTGATTACCTGAAATTGTCCTCACTACCAATTTGTTCGATATGTATTTATGACACAAACAATTACTTCAGTACGAGTCCTGCCTCTCTAACCTGATATTGCTAATAGGATTAGTTTTGACATTTTCTTTGCTAATGTGTGAGTATAACTTTATCTGACAGCTGAATGTGCAGACCAAGGAGGGAAGGCACTGTCTTTAGCTCTGTGCACAGAAATACAGAACAAATCATGTCTGGTATTGATTCAATAAGTGACAGGGTGTTTTACAGTCGTGGGCATGAATGTCGTGGTTTTTGGGGGCTTTAAATCATTTCTTTGAACTGTTCTTTTTCCGGGGTGGAATGATTGTACAGTACAGATCTTTACGGACAAGAATTGGGTGCACAAGTTTTATTTTGGATAATCTCTAATCCACACAGGCTCAGAATTATACATACATTCACTTAAATCTTTGAATAAGTGGTGCTAAAGGTTCTATGATGTCTTTTAAAGGCCTATTACCTGTAACTAGTAGTTTCTCTTTGGTACCGTAAACATTCACTGGGCTGACCAGTACAATGGGGAAAGTCCAAGGAATTCAGTGAAGATCTAAGAAGGTAAATTGTAGATTTACATAAACTGGGAAGATCTCTTGGAGCCATTTCTAAACAGCAGATTCTAAACAAACGTAGTCAAGTACATTTTAGGACTGTATGAGGACTCTTACATCTCTGTTTACCCTCTCCTCAGGTCACGCCATGCCCATCAGATCCCTCACCTTCTCCCCAGACTCCCAGCTCCTGGTCACAGCTTCAGACGATGGCTACATCAAAATATATGATGTGTGAGTTTGCCATCTTCTTCCAGATAGTAGTTTTAACTCCATAGATGATATATGACTTCATTTATTCTGAAGGAAATGAAGTGGGGGGAAAGGCTGTGTCAGTGTTACTATTAACCAGCAAATTTATGGTATAAAGATTACAATGCTTTTTTTTTTTTTTGGTTTAATAAATCTACTGGAATAATTTCACAGGCAACACGCCAACCTCGCCGGGACACTAAGCGGTCACGGATCCTGGGTTCTTAATGTCGCCTTCTCTCCAGATGACACACATTTTGTCTCAAGGTAAAGTGAAGCTCTTCAGATGGATGCAGACAGATAATTTCATGTTGTGCTGCTGATGCTTAAAAGCTGCACTTTGGTATAAAACAGATGAAAAATGGCATCTGTTATTACTAGGAGATATATTTTCTGCTTCGCATTCACACAGGATTAAAAAAAAAAAAAATGACAAAAGTGGATTGGAAAATATCCGGGACCTAAAGCAACACTTATCTGACAGAATTTATTGAGCTCCTAGCACATCATATTCCAAAATTTGCACCCAAAAGAAAAAGTTGCAGGAAAAACAAAACTGGAAAAAACATAGCCCACATAAGACTGCTGCAGCTCTCAATCTGCAGACTACAATTCACACATGTTTCCGATCACAGTCAAGCTCAGAGACAACACCCAGGCAATACTTTTCCACAGTAAACAGGGCTAAAGATGATAGACTTGATACACACTGCTGCCCTCAAATCTGCCCTCATCAGTTGTATGTCAATGAGTTCAAAGTGTTTTTCTACTTTCCCACTTTACTCGACTCCCCTGTGTCAAACTCTAGTCAACTAAAAGTTTCCAGTTCACGATGCCAAGATAAACTGGCCAGCATAACCTGTAAAATCGTCTCATTTTTGCTGCCTTTCAGCTCGTCTGACAAGAGTGTTAAGGTGTGGGACGCTGGCTCCAGAGCGTGCATCAACACGTTCTTTGACCATCAAGACCAGGTGACTGCGTCTCTTCATTTAATGTGTTACAATCAGATTCAGAGTGAGAAAATCCAGTTGCTGCAGGTGCTGATGTGTCAGGAAAATCAATATTCCCGGTGTCATGCTGTGGGCACTCATGTAACCTCTAGCTGATGGTTCAGCTTGGGCAAAACCAATAAGTCCTGCTGTCATTAGAGCTCTGGTTGCAGATGGCTGTAGGCAGTTTGATCCATTCTCCAACAGAGCCTTTAACAAAGTAGCAGGACTCCTCAGAGACGAGATCAGAGGCAGCTGCCATTTTTGTTTTTTTGACTGCAAAACCAGAAACTCTGCAGGGACAATTTGCAGTGAATGAACTGCTCAGCTTTGCTTTGTTCTTGTACTTGTATTTGTTTGCTTTTTTAGGGTTTCATTTGAGCTTTCTGCACTGCTCAGTTTGGGTTGGGTTACATTTCTGAGGCGTTTGTAACAGTTTTAGACCAGCTAAAAGTGGTTCATTTGTATGTGCTTCAGCTTAATAATAGTTTAAAAAAAAAACTGAATTATATTATAATATAATATACAATGTTGTTGTGCAGTCTATATGTATGCAGTCTAAGCGCACAGAGCTGCCCATTTTCATTGAGCCGTCTCCTTTCCGTAGGTGTGGAGTGTAAAATACAACAGCACCGGCTCAAAGATCATCTCAGCTGGAGACGATCGTGCCATCCACATCTACGACTGTCCCATGTGATGAGCGACGTCCAGGTTGAGAGAGGATCTCCACAGCTGTTGACTCAGATCACTTATAGAAGCTGGTAATTTAGGGGAGGGGGGGATTAAAGCTGTAAATGTGACACTGTTTTGCACCGGCCGAGTACGGTCAAATAAAAGGGTTGTTTTTGTATTTTGGTGTACATTGCATTTCTTTAAGAATGAAGTGCTCACAGTTGTGAATCAGTGTGGTTGTGATGAAATGGGGCCTGTTTTTCTCATTCAGTTCCATTATTCATTTGCATATATGGGACATTATTGCTCATTCAGTTCTGCAGGTCCATTTCTAAATGTTGGGCTTTGTTAAACCAGCAGACTTCAGTCAGGTTGCGTCCCCAATTCTGTTGCTGGGTGCTCACTGAAATTTGTAATGAACGCTACGCTTCATTGAGTACCATTTATCCTTGTGTGCAGCTCTGACGTCAGAAAGCATTCTGGCAAAGGCAAAAAGAATGCAAGTTTGAAAGAGCTTTATTTCAGAAGCAGAGGTCACGTAGGATATAGTGGGATCCCTCCAGTGGGCAAAACTGTGTACTGCAGCCCCCCAAAAAAAGACATTGAGCATCATACTAGCCACCAGCTTTAGCAGTGAATCAAAATTCTTTATTTTCACTGAATGTCCACAGGTTCTCTCAATCATACTTTTTTTTTTTTTTTACTGTTCGTTGACTGAGCAGGTTGTAGGTAAATATGTCCCATACAGGTAACGATCCACTTAATGTGCTTCTGCAAAACTGGAGGACATATTCAGTCTACTTCTCTTATTCACATGAACACCATATTCAGACCGACAGTGTTTGCAAATACTGTTTTTTAAAAAAGGGCACACGGTGTCAAACACTGCTGGCAGTAGTTAAGTCAATTTAAACATGGCTGCTTTAATCAGAGCAGTCATTTCGATGTACCTCACACTCATTAATTGACCCGTGAACTCTGAAGGCAGCTGAATAGTTAAGTTTTTGTATGCTGGTGTGGTGCTGCTACCTTTAATGTCTGCTTTCATCAGTCTTACCAAACAGCAAAATGCCCCCTCTGTAACTCAGTGGTAGTAGATTTGTTCCTCAGTTATCGAAACAGTATAAACAATGTACAGGATTATCACAAAGAAACTATTGAATTTCCACCCATAATGTTGGTCTATGGCTCTTCCTTGTACCCACTTAGTTTTCTTCCTGTCTTCAGACTCCACTTTTACTTTCTAGAGTGAACTTAGGGGAACAAAAACAAGCAGAAACACCTTTCGTTGTCTGATTGGCCCAATCAACAAACATGCATAACATTCACAAACCTGCAGTGATTCCACAGACCGCTGGCCCAAAAATGCCATTTTACAGAAATGCATTAAACTGCACCTACACTATACGGCCAAAACGTATTCACTGACTGCATTGTGCCAAGTGTAAAGTTTGGTGGAGGGGGGATTATGGTTTGGGGTTGTTTTTCAGGAGTTGGGCTCAACCCTTTAGTACCAGTGAAAGGAACTCTCAATTCTTCAGCATACGAATACATTTTGGACAATTTCATGCTCCCAACTTTGTGGGAATAGTTTGGGAATGGCCCCTGACTGCTCACCAGTGCATAAAAACACGGATGAGCGAGTTTGGTGTGTGTAAGAACTTGATTGGCCTGTACAGAGTCCCCACCTCGACCTGACAGAAATCCCTGGGGGTGAATTAGAGCGGAGACTGCGAGCCAGGCCTTCTCATCCTACATCAGTGTCTGACCTCACAAATGTGCTTCCAGAAGAATGTGGAAAGCCTTCCCAAAAGAGCTGAAGCTGTTACAGCTGCAAAGGGTTGGCTGACATCATATTAAACCCTATGAATTTAAGAATGGGATGTCACTCAAGTTCACATGCATGTGAAGGCAAACGAGCAAATACGTTTGGCACTATAGTGAAGCTAAAGCCAGATTTCACAAGGACTTCTGGACATAAATATGCTCTGAGCTATACTGAGCATATAAGGATTTTAGAAATCTAGCTTAATTTCCACACTTCTCTACAATCAGATGGCATTTAAATCTTATTTAGGCTTAAACGTGAGATTCTTTACACTGTTCACAGGAATGCACTGATAACAAGCTTTCTCCCACTTTTTGGGAGAGAAGGAAGGCATTTGTCTCCAGATTTTGGCACACTGCAGAAATGTATTTTGTTGAGCAGCTCCATTTTTAAAATATGCACCCAGCTGATATGCTTAAACATAGAAACAAACAAAACCCCTGATGTTCTGTATATCCATTCATAAAAAACAAAACACATACCATATAGGAGCAATCTAATGTCCTTTACGAAGCAGCTTATTTTCATGTTTATGAAATTTTTTTGGTTTTTTTTAAGTGAGTTAAGTTTTGGCAGAAACATTGTTTTCACTTGTAACTTCACGGTCCACAGCAACAGACAGAAAAAAGACGAGGTAAGAAAACCTGCAGCTCCCAAGCATACATACGGACAAACATCAGCATGTGCACTTTTTAAATGGCACGGCCCTAAATGGCATGTGGAAGCTGCTTCATGGCAGAGCAGATATCCTGAGCCGAGTCAAGTCTCTGAGCTCAAGTCTGCTGCGAGGTTGACCAGCTTCCCTTCCATCTTTTATCACCAGTGTCTGGACCCAATCAGCTCAGCTCGCAGGCTCAGGCGCTTTAGCGTCTCGTATCCAACCACAATGAGCACTGACGTAGGCGTGGATGAGATGATGCGGGCTGACAGCCCCTTGGTCAGCCCAAAGATGCCTTCTTCCACCAGCAGCTGCTTGAATGTCCCAATAATAGATGTCCGTCCCTCCACCTTAAACAGACAGCACACATCATCTTTGTTATGTGCAAATCAAACATTTTGAAGTTCAAATTTTAAAAAAAGGAAGAAAAAAAAATCTTGCTTTTGTGAACGACGGTGCATATCAAAAATGTCATCGCGATTTTTGTACTGGTAAAGACTACACAATAAAACAGAGAAATCCCAACAATCAAAATAATGCAAATGAGCAAGCACTTGGCAACAGTGGAAGGAAAAACCTCCTTTTAACAGGAAGAAACCTCTGACAGAACATGGCTCAGGGAGGGGCAGCCGTCTGCTATGACCGGCTGGGGCTGAGGGGAAAGAGACAGGACAAAAATGTGGCTGTGGAAGAGAGCCAGAGACTAATAATAACTAATGATTAAATGCAGAGTTGTGCAAAATCACAGAGTGAAAAGAGGGGAATGAAGAAGACACACTCAATGCATCATAGGAACCCCCCCCCCAGCAGCCCAGGCCTATTGCAGCATAACTAAGGGTTCAGGGTCACCTGATCCAGCCCAAATAAAAGCTTCAAACAGATCAAATCAAAAAGCCCCCCTCACTCACTGTGCAGTATTTTTACATGGGTTCAATTACACATTACAAAGACAGTGTACTAATGACTTGGCAGCGTGAAATCCATTTCATTTTGGGTCATACACATCGTGCCCCGACAACCTCGCGGATGCAGTGGATGTATGAAAATAACTTTTTTTTTTGGGGGGGGGGGGGGGGTTTACCTGTACTCTTGCACGAACCACATCCATGGGGTTAGTGATGGTAGAGGCAGTTGCTGCTGCCATTGGTCCTGCAACAGCCTGTAGAATCAAGTGGGGGCACTCACTTGGAGCTAATAAGGACAACTGCTCTGGGAACACAAAGGATATAAAATAAACCTTGTGAGGGCAAAGTATTTCAGATCAAATTGTTGAAGCTACAATATTTATTAGCAGTTTCCTGCCCACTCCAGATGTCCTTCTGTCTTGTATAGTATTTTTTTATTAGAACGCATATTGAGTATTTTACATGTTACCTGTGATGCTTAAAAAGTGATTTACCTGCATAAAAATGATAAAAAGGCCACCAGAGTGCACTGTTTGGGATGTAAGTGAGGAGTGATGCCACGTAGCCCCTGTAAAATCCTCTGAAGCCATCGGCTGCAAATATCTGCACTGTAATGTCACGGGTTTGTCCGAAACTGAGTTTGTGCTTCGTTGCTGCAAGCACCATTTTGGGTTTGGCCCTGAAGCGTGTCAGGTGTTCCCCTTGTCCTTGCATCATTATATGCTGAGACACTATGTCTATGGGCACAGTGATGGTCTGAGCCACCAGGGATGCAGCCCCTCCTGCCACCACCGACTTCACCGTGTTGCTGGGCGAGTACTGGTTCACATACTTTCGTACCAGTTCGTAGGTGGTGATATAAGCCTGTCCTGCAATCAGGGTGAATGTATTGACCATGAAGCCACGATAAAGGCCCCGCACGCCCTCTGCTCGCAGGATCTTGCAGAAGGCATCAAAGGTGCCAGAGTAGAGGCTCTTCCCCTTCTGCACTTGCAGGCGGGTGCGGATGAGGCTGGCTGGGTAGACGGTGGCCCTGGTGGTCAAAGTCATGAATACACCCAGGGAGTAGAACTTCCTCTTGTCTAGGTCCTCCCATTCAATAATCTGGATTGCACCTTTCTGCTGCATGGTGCCGGCCCGGGCAGCGCTGCACCACTAAAGCTGCAGATCAGCAGTGATCAACCCCGCTGCTGCCATCCTACCTGGAAGAGCCAGAAACAGTTACCATTAAAAGTCCTGTGGACAGATATGGACACTTATATTCCTTCATGAACTCATTTCTTTATTCAGAATTTGGGCCCCAGATGACATTTTGTGACATTCTTTGGGGGCAGGGGTGTGGGGAATATTGTAACAACAGCTGCAAAGCTGTAGTTGGGGACGGCATTTTAAGCATGACTGTTTAACTCGATGAACTGTCCAAAATACCAGAGACACTTACACAGGAACTGAAAAACCTGACAGGGGGACTTCAGGGTCAAAATGGGAAACTGGGGCCCAATTGGGAATAAATCAGTGGAAAAAGTTGCAGCAGTATATGAAAGTATAGAATGAGCTTAATAAGAGCCCCATAAAATGATGCAACAAATGGTGCAATACTTTCACAATCTAGATCTGAAAAAAAGGAACAAAATTGCAGAATTCAGCTTTGCTAGTGAAGAAACCAGCTGAATAAAAGGAGGATGTTAAAAGATAAATCCCTTTCACACAGTAAGAAAAAGTGCATTGACTTTTTAGATTTTAATTAGAAATAAAAACTCCTGGAGGACAAATTTTGATTATTGTAAATCTAGAGACTTGTGTTATGAAGTTTACAAAAGTGAAAATACTCTACAGTTGCAGTATAATTACTGTAAGGTGACACGGAATTTATATTATTATTAGTTATTTGTGTTTATTTAACAGGGGCAGCTATTGTTAATGTGCATAACTAAATAAATATAAAATGTGATCATGCCAGATTTGAGAAAAATTATCATTTATGTCATTGGGTCGGTCACATGAAACTATACAAACTTCAAAAGACACAGATATACAACAGATCACACACGTGGACCAGAGAGAGACAAATACAAACAATGCACATGCTGTACCCAGGTCAGTCTGACACTGGTCTATAGCGAATCCTCCTTACAAATAACAGACCTGGGAACGCCACAGGGGGAAGGGGGGTAAACTTAACACACCTGTATAGTGCATATGCGCTCAAACCTTATATACCAGAGTCGTAAGTCAGTCTGATCTGACTTTGACTCCTTCGCTATGGCTGGTCAACAGAAGCGGAAACACGTGCAAAGACATTACGCACCCACGCTGCCTTAGCTAGCTAATAACACGAGTGACACCACGCTCTGCAGGATTGTCCTTTAAAGAAAAGAGATTAGACGTAGACCCACCACCCCAACTAACCTTGCAGGAGGTCGCAAAGCACTTCTTCCGAGTCTACAGCCACTGCTACGAATCTGAGCGGTTCTCCTAAGCTCGCGCGGCCTGCTCTGCTACAAGAAGGGTCATGTCTTCCGTCCATCAGTCCTGCGAACAAATGTCGTCAAATGTAAAAGGTCATGAGCTGGGCTCTACCGCAGTTTATTGTTACAGATCTGTTTAAACCTCTCCTGAAGAAAATCAGGGTGTATAGTACGGTTTTTGCCTTACAGATGACCCCTGTAGCTGGTATGTTTACGTAGTTACTGTCTGCAAAACGCGACGATGATGGGGCATTCAGGGCCCGATACTATGGTAGGAAATGCAATAATTACACACAACCAATGAGAAAATGACGCTGTTAGCAAGGATGGGACGCTCGATACTGACATTTCGACACTGTGAATTGTACCTTCTTGCTGCATAGTGCACAACAGCACTTCTCAGTATATTTTATTTTATAAACTGGTTTATTTGCGTTCCGCTCAATTATTAAGCAAATGAAACAGCCTCGTGTGTGTGAGAAAGAGACACGCGGTTCTTTACAGTCACAGCTGCTCTTTTTAAGTCTCAATATTTTTCTTTCCTTGTTTGTGCGGGTATTTCTCCAAAACGTGATCATAATTACTGATAGTCTGGTATAATAAACAGCTTTGTTTGGAGTTGTCTGTGTCATTGTTTCACAGCATTCTCAAGATGTGGCGATAACATAATTGTTCACCAGGTGTCACTGTGGAGATAGTTTTCAAATTGTTTGGAAACTTTGGTACACTTCCGGCACAAATGCTTCAAACGTTTCACAAAGCCTCCCCTTGCCCATCATTAATTGAAGGAGCTTTTAGAAGAAATGTATAAACGTGGTTTAGTGTGTAGTTTAAAGTTGTATACAGTATGTTTGGAAGTTAATTTGAAACAGGAAGGATCTTAGTACTAAATAATGCAATGACTATTTCAGATGATGCAGACATTATATTGCAGATTGTATCACCTGCCTTGTAAACTACAAAAACAAGTTGTGTCGGTCGCATTAAAGTTCTTCTCTGTAACGCAAGGTTGAAACTGTACCCAAACAGTCCGAGGCACCATGAAGGCAGCGCAAGAACAGAGACGGCGTTGCTGCGCGTCACGTGATCTACTTGCGCTTTAGTTCATGTATATACTGTACACTACATTTTTATTGATTCCTGTTGGACAGATGGAACAAGCTAAACCCTCCCATCATTTATATTGCATTAGGATTTACATAAAGTACACGGTTTTTTTTGTTTTTTTTTTTTAAAGATACCATCAGACAACTCCCAATCTTATTATGGTCACTTCTCTTTTGAGGAAAATTTATACAGAATTTCAAAAATCTTTTAAACTACAAACTTATTTAAGGAAATTTCCTTGACATGCAAAACTGTGTCACTAGTGTCACTGTGGGTTCATTTGATTTAAACCTTTAAAAAAAATTAGAACCCAACTGATATATCTTATAAATATATTGGTATCAGTGTATGTTTGTCTAATTTGCAGCAATTTGAAAACACACAAGGCATCGCTGAATTATTTAATGAATGTGATCTCAACCCAACTGAATACCTGATTGGACTAATCTGCTAAACATTGCTCTCCGACTCCATCACTGAAACACTAAACTGAGGGTATACTTTTGGAGGAATGGTGTCATGTCCTTTCAGCACAATGTCAGATACATTCTGCTGCAGGGTCATAATTCCAGTGTCTAATTTGCCTTGTGTGGGGATGTAAATAAGAAGATAACAACAAATAAAATACACCCAAATCACCTTCCCACTAACAGACAAGTATACCAGTGTCTCCACCATGAAGACTGATGTGGTGCCAAACCTTACATCTATTAAGCTCACAATGATCTCATTCTCACAAGTACTGAGCATGCAGATGAATTTATATGTTCTGACTCCAGCAGTTATAAATATCTCACTTGCACTGAGCCACCTTGGACTCTTCAATAATATCCTCACAGTATCATTATATGTTAAAAGAAGTTCCCATATGTTTGCTTTCCTATAGTTCATCCACAGGTGTGCTGTATGCAGAAGTGTGCATTATGCCCTAAATAAAGAGATCTTCACTCTGTTTTACATGCATTAAATCTGCAGAAGAGGATGCTTGCTTGTGCGTTCATCATCTGATATTGTCTATAACTATCATCATCTGTCATTTGATCTGTAATAAGATGGCCAAAAAATCTGACATCATTGCAGACAGTATTATTATTATCATAGTTAATGTTTATTAAACCTTCATTCACCAAGCTAAAAAAATGTTTGTTTTTATTTTAATTAATTCAAAAAACACTTTTTTTAAGACTGTGAATTTTCCCTAATTTAATGTTACATTAACAAAAGTACCTTTTGTGTTGAAACTTTTCTTAAATTTTGTGTTACATTTGCAAATCATATCTAATTAATTATTTGCAAATTTGCTTGAAAAACACTGAAAAAAAACCCAGACACCTATATGTTTTCTTCCAAGGAGTCAATAAGACACGTTATGGAATAAAAACAGCACTGACCGGTGTTTGCTGCTAAAGAACGATGATTTTGTTGTAAAAATGTTTTAATTTCGTCAGAAACGACAGATGGGCGTGGTCATAAATCTCTGTGCTCTGATTGGTCGGTTCTTTGCAGGCTGCTCAGTAGTGAGAACGGGTCGTGTTGATTTCAGATGTCATCATGGCGCACACTTCCCCAGTCAAAGGTAAAGGGATTTCTTCTCTTAGCCTTCTGTTTGAGCTGACATCTGATCCAACTTTTAACCTAAAACACACATATCGCTTTTATAAACGCGTCCTTGTATTGAAAAGGGCTGTCGTTAGTTTTTTAAGACTATAAGCAGCGTACGCGGCGTTACACTGTCAGAGACATTAAAGCTAAGCTAGCTCGGTGATGCTTAGTGTACAACTAAACTGGGAAATTAGCTCATGCCGCAAGTCAGTGTTGTATTTTTATCGTCTTCCTGTATTATCACAACTTTAGCGCACATTGTGTGAGTTTGCATTTCGTGTTAAGTACCTTCCCACCCGTTATCTCTTTAAGATGTCCACTCGGTAGCACGATAAGTACTTGGTTAGGGAGAGTGTGCTTCACGATAAGAGGCAGTGTTAGCAGCCTGCTAGCCTTGAAGCCCATCTTGGCATGCAAAGATGGCATGATGTACGGAGAGCGATCCCAGACATAATTGTCATGTTTTAGCAACAAAATAATTGTCTTTACGAAGTGTGATTTTTACAGTATATTATTAATAAGAGCTTTTTGGATTATCTTTTGAAAATGTCTTTAAAAAGATTGCAACAAAACGACACTGAAAAAAAACCCATCCGTGGTTTAGCTTTGAGCTGATTTTGCAGTAACTCCATAAGCTGTGTAATAGTAATATGTTGCTTTTTGTCCCGCTGCCTATTCAGTGAATACAGGCCTTCACAGGATTTAACGGCTAATGAGTCTGTTTTAGTTTTGTCGTGTTTGAAAACGCCTATAATAATAATAATAATAATAATTAGATATTTTCTGCCCTCACTGCTTTCCATGCAGTTTGTAAGAGATGAGCATACCTGCTGGGCCTGACAAAGGCATGCAGGAAATAAAGCTACTTTCACCTGCTCCCGTCGCTTATTTGATGTAGCTTGTTGTTGTTGTTTTTTTTACACCGGATGCTCTTCCTGACGCAGCCCCCACTCCCCCAAAGGGATTTGTGTCTCCTCCTGGGATCAAACCAGGGATCTTTCGCTTGTTAGGTGAATTTTAGAGGTTAGGAGTTATCTGCAAGCTGCTTGTGAACTAGTGGATCAAAAGAAAAGCAAACTCTGTAGTGAAAATGTTCTATACACACCAAGGCATTGTCCAACCATTTGTGTTATATATTTGTATATATTCTCATTTAATTCCTTACACTAACTTTACCACCTGTCCACTGTCCTTGTGTTAGTATTTTTCTTCTCTTTTTTTTTTGGCCTTTTTGCTTTTATTGGACAGTGAACAGGAAAGTGTGGAGAGAGAAGACGCAAAGGAAAGGGCCTTAGGTTGGATTATGTTAATAGTTTTCTATGATAAAAGCTCTGTTTTTACACCAGTTTGCTTGGATAAAACTGAGCTCAGTTGCAACATCTTGTTTGTTTGTTTGCCCCCGTCTCCAGTGGCAGCAATAACCCCACTGTTGGATGTGTTTAGAGGAAATACTGCAGATGAGGGTGATAAGACCCCCCCACACACACACACACACACACACACACACACGCCCGTATGTTATTCATGTTGGTGTATAATCAGATTTGTAGGAATTTCAGTGAACCAGTTTTATATGGGACCCTTATTTTTTTTCAATTTATTATATAATATGTTCTTTTAGGATTTAGGAATCAAATGCTACAAATGACTCTTTATGTTTGAAATAGTTCAGCAGAACTTAAGAAAAAAGTGTTGCTTTCAAGTGCTAAAGTTACAGCACGATGTCCTGTTGAGAGACCACTGAGCAATGCTGTGCCGAGACTGCTCTCTGTACAGTGCTTTACTGCTTGTTTGGCTTCATTTTTACACCAATTCTTTTACTAATTCTTTGATTTTACATCCTAGTTTTACAGTACTCAAGATTTTGATCCCAACCTATCTAGCCATGAAATGCAAATGTGCTTCTTCATAGTCTTATGCAGAGAGATGGGATAAATAATTTTGCAGTGTTTTGCAGCAGTTTTTCTTCAGTGGTCATTTTACTCCATTTAAAGACCAGAAAAGAAGTTATGAAACTATATATAGATATATTTTCTGCTTCTCTTTTTCGCCACTGCATTTTCATTCAGTTCATTTGCACTGTGCATTCAGCTGTTTTTCAGTAGTATACTGTCCAGGAAACGTTAAAAAGGGAAATCTATTTATTTTTTATTGCGTGATTGTGCATTGGCTTTATTTGTTGCACCCATTGGAGATCAAATTGAACTGTAATGAATTTAACATCTCTGATCTAAGATGTCTTAAGTACTACTTAAGTACTGGCTTTAACCCTGTGAGGTCTAAAGCGAGGTTCATGGCCCCACCTTTGTGTTCATTTGTGCAAGTGTTTGGCTATGCAAAATGAAGGATTTTGGGATGCAACTTACTCAGACATGGTTGTGTGCGGATGCTGATTGGTTAAAAAGTGGGCTTGAAAGGGAGCAACAGTGGAGTTCACTATGAAGGGGGGGAAAAAAACGTAAAAGATCAAAAGTGGCACAGGAAGCACAGACAGCGGCTGCAGTGGACAGTTTTCATTGTTTTTAAGTATTTCACTATAAAGTTCTTTTCTTCTCTATGCCAGCAGGAGGTAAACTAAAGGACCAGCTGGGATACTTTATGTGAATCAGCAGAGATGCTGAAACATATAATAACACATTTACCTGGGCTTTTAATACACTGGAATTATTGTTTTATTGTTTTGTGTTCTTGCTGCAGAGCACCCATACAGCCATCTAATCGACACGCTGAAAGATGGCCAGATCAAGTTCTTCAATCCATACAAATTAAACGATCCAAGATACGGTGAGTTGAGCCCTCTGATTGAAATGTTTTACAGTGTGTTTAAGGACATTACCACTATTGTGTCTCATGATAGTTCTGTAAGGTGAAAGGTTTTTCTTGAATTAAAAAGAGCCTTCAATGTGTTGGCGCTTTAATCTGTCAACAAATTCTCAGAGCACATCTTGACAGTTAACAGTGTAACGAGGGCACTTAATGAACAGTTAGACCTAATTACACATTGTTTAATCCATGGAAATGACTGTTTTGTTTGCTTTGTGCAGACAAGCTGCCTCTATCCATCCGCATCTTACTGGAGGCAGCAATTCGTAACTGTGATGGCTTTTACACAAAAGAAGAAGACGCCCAGAACATTTTGCACTGGCAGCAGCAGCAGAATAAAGCCGAGGTGCCGTTTTCTCCTGCTCGGGTCCTTCTGCAGGACTTCACGTGAGTTTCGCAGGGCTTTAGATCAGGGCTGTCCTCTGTGTTGGAAAACATGAGATGTAATCAGTTTATCTTCAGCTGGAGAAAGCAGAATGGGTAGATGAGTGATAGGATGTGGGTGGCGCAAGTCACCCACCAGCAATTAGTTTATCAGATAGTTTGTCATGTTCCTTTGAATTTCGTGACATAAGCAAGTTTATATAAATATACATATTTCCTGATTTCCTTTGACAGTGGTATTCCTGCAATGGTGGACCTGGCAGCCATGAGGGATGCTGTGGCCAAACACGGCGTGGATCCCAGCCTGGTCAATCCTAAATGCCCCACAGACCTCATAGTAGACCACTCATTACAGATTGATTATAGCAAATGGTATGTTTGTGCTTATATTAACCTTATTTTTGTAAATAAGATCATGGAAGTCAATGGAGACACATGACTTCTGTTAATATTTATGGAAAGTCAGATTAGTAAAAATACATTCTCATCACATTTTTGCTGATGTACTTTATGAATTTAATGTTTCTTTTTAATATTTTGCTACAGTGCCATACAAAATGCTCCCAATCCTGGTGGAGGGGACAGTCCAAGCCAGGGCCCCTCTCGCTCAGTACACTCTAGGCCTCCGTCCAGAGGCTCACAGTGCGGAGGCCAGCGGGGCTCCTGCAGTAGGGCGGCCTGCAGCGACCCCCCAGGCTCCCCTGGCCAACCTCCAGCCTCTGTCCAGCAGATTGAGAACACACCTCTCCTCTGCCCTTTCCACCTGCAGCCCGTCTCTGAGTAAGTTAAGGTTAATATGCACCATGAAACCAGTGGAAGCAGTACAGACTTCATCCCTCAGTAACTGTGGAGAAGATGTGAGCTGTTATGCTGCTGTCTTTTATTAATTCACTGATAAAACTTTAGATAAAATTATTCAACTTGAGGAAATTGTGCTGCTTTTTAAAATTTCACAGATTTCTCTTTGTGAAATCACATGATAATCAGATGTTTTAACGCTGTGAAAAACAGCAAATTTCAGGTCAAATGACTTGACATTTTTTCACTGAATTCCCCTTCCGTGTGTTTACTAATAACTTATTCCTTTTTTTTTCTACAGAGTTGAAACAACTTTGAAAAATCAGGAAATGGAACTGATCAGGAACAAAGAGAGGCTTCAGTTCTTTAAAGTGAGAAAATTATATTTTATTACGTTCTGTGCAGCTATCGGAGAAAAATACACCTTTTAGATGTCTAAAAATACTCGTTCAAACGTTTTTTAGTTTTTAGTAATATAGCTGAGTGGAAAAAAAAGTCACCATTTTGGCTGATGTAATCACACAGTTTTGTACCTGAATGCTAACACGTTTCATTCTGTTTGCCAAACAGTGGTGTTCAAAAGCATTTAAGAATGTGAATGTGGTTCCTCCGGACGTTGGCGCAGTCCACCAGGTGAACTTGGAGTATCTGTCCAGAGTGGTGCAGGTCAGCGACGGCTTCATCTACCCTGACAGCGTGATGGGAACCGACTCTCACACCACCATGATCAACGGCTTGGGCATCCTTGGCTGGGGTAAAAGATTTTTTGACAGTTGTTGGCATTTTGTAAACATGAGAAAATGTTTGAATAACAAAAATGCGGCGATAAACAGACCCAACTAGAACACAGAGTACACT
>VUQJ01000467.1:0-10870 GCA_015108635.1 Andinoacara biseriatus
CTTTTCTCCAACAGAAACTGATCCTGTGCACCAGAGACATCCTCAAATGGTTAATCTGAGAGATGAAGGCTGCAGAAACAGGTTCATCTGCTGGTTAAAACAAAGATCTGAAGTGCAGCAAGTGATTCTGTGTCTGAGTCACTCTCAGTGCTGCTGCTGATTTCTAAGCTGACATTAATGCTTCCTGTTCCACAGCCTGTTGAAGGAGACGTGGAAATCAGAGCTCAGAGTGAGATGAATGTGCCTGATTGAACAGGTATGAACAGGTGTTCTTGGTGTGAGACTCAGCAGCAGGTTAGACGTTTCCTGCATCACCACATCAATCCGTGCACGCTCAGTCTGAGCTGCTGTAACTTTGTAACCAACATCCAGAGTTTCAGTAACGAGCTGCTCATAGAAACGTGTCCCAGCAGAGCGTCTGCATCTCTGAGAACATGCTGGAAGTAAACGTGGAGCTTCAGCTAAACATCACCTGCTGCTGACAGGTAAGTTTCTCTGCTCTCAGCTGCTGTTTGAGGGTTTCAGAGTGAAGATTAAATATGAAAGCTGAATCCAAACAGGCTCAGTCTGCATACAGATCTGATCTGAGGTCAGTGTGTACAGCTGTACTGTTTCTAGGATCCAATTTGAACTTCTACAGAACAGTAAAACTGTTGTCAAATTGTTTGCTGCCAACAGAAAAAAAGGAATCTGTATTTATTACTGAAGCTCGTCGGGGAAACTCAGAGACTTCAGACCCTCCTGCTCCCCCCGCAGAGGTCAGAGGGATGCTCCAGGAATGGTGACGCTGTTTTCTGGGGATCTGATTGGTCAGACTGGATTTCATATCTATTGATCTGATTCTACCTGCTCTGAATCAGGTTAGACTCACAGCATGGGTTACCATGGTGATACACCCCTGTAAGCAGTGTTACTTGGATCAGACCAAATCCTGCTTCATACAGTCAGTGAGCAGTGATTTCATACCTGTTGATCTTAGTTACCATGGTGATGCACCCCAGTAAGCAGTGAACCACCTTAGTTACCTGGATAAGACGCTTCATAGCGTGGGGCCAGGGCACTCTGGCCTCAGCAGGTTTGGACCCCCACAGGGACAGTTCCACTTTAATTTGTTTGTCATGAGTGATGACATCACAGTGATGGCAGTCACATGATCAGGTGTTGAAACTGTGGAGTTCGTGTTTCTGTGGCGTCACATCAAAGAGGATTTCACAAGAACCAGACGCAGCTGTGAGTGGCTCATGTTTACAAACATGTTTTCATCGCCACGGCACAAATAAACAACAACAAATCAACAACGCACACAAAAATAACACATCAATCCAAAAACATTTAATGTAATTGAATTAGTCATAAATATTTCTTTAATCCTCGTTTGAATCACCCTTATTTGTTACCAACAACAGCTGGGCCCGCACTACGAAGCAGGATTCGGTCTGATCCAGGGAACGAAGGCGGTTCACTTCTTACCGCAGTGTATCACCATGGTAACTCAGACTTTTATTTGATAGCCATGTAATGGAGTCGGTGCATGGAGATAATTTTTTTGTGGAAGAAAAGTCACGTGACACTGTCAGCCCCGCCCCCTCCATGTTTGGGTCAGAATCCAGGTACCGGAGAGACCCTGGGTTTGCTGAACCCACCTCACGGTCAGGGTTCAGTTCCTTCAACCATCAAACCACAAACGCTCAACAGATTATATTCGGTTCCATTCAAATAAATGAAATAAAGCACAATGAAAATCAAATCACAATTTTATGTTTAAAAGTCACTGAGTTTAAAACTTAATGTTTATGCCATCACATGTTATCACATGATATAAAAAAAATTATCTATCTTTCACAATTAATTAGATTTTATTTCTTGAATGATTTCAGAACTTGACATATTAATGTAAACATGAAACACCGTTCATGTTTCTGTTCCACACTGAGAAGAACAGAGAAGCAGATCACTGAGCGCTGCTCCATCCTCATAAATATGATGAGCGTGAAGGCGGTCTTCACTTATATTCATTCATATTTTATCATTTATTTGTGTCTTGTGTCCATATTTTATTGTAATTCCCAGATAAACTGTTGCTTTGTACGTGGTCTTGGTGGTCTTCCTCTGTGAGTGTTGTGACATCCAGGCTCTATTTTTAGCTGGAGGTCAGCGCGACAGCAGCAGGATTATTTTAGTTCAGTGCAGCTGATAAACACGCTCAGCTCTCTGACACGGGAAAACAGACGCCTGAGCCACAAAACTGATCAGAGGTGATGCTGCACCTCAGCATCCTGCAGTCCCACAGGTTTATGTCCAGAAAGTGTCCCTCAGTTTACTTTAGATAAGTGTGTGTGTGTGTGTGTGTGTGTGTGTGTGTGTGTGTGTGTGCGTGTCAGTAAGCCTGTCCCAGAGATGAAGCACGAGCAGCCCATGTGTGAGGAGCACGAGGATGAGAAGATCAACATCTACTGCACCACCTGCAGCGTCCCCACCTGTTCCCTCTGTAAGGTGTTCGGCGCTCACAAAGACTGCGAGGTCGCCCCACTCCACGATGTCTTCAGCAAGCAGAAGGCATGTGCGCGCGCACACACACACACACACACAAACTAGGTATCAAATTTAAAAATATCTACAACGTTCTACAAACTGTATAAAGTTTATTTCTAAATGTGTAAGTTGAGGGTTTTCTGAGTGCTGAAGCCTCAGAGGGTGAATTCAAATCCGACTTAAAGGGCCAATCACACGATGGAGTCAAACAGGAAGTAGAAGTCTGTAATTTTGGAGCTCTTCACGCTGCCTCTCCTCAGCATCAGGGTCCATCCTGGTTTCCTGCACTTGTGAAGTTCTGTCCTGACTTTAATGCATTTTTTAACAAGATTATTTCTCAAACACATCTCATGTGTACTGATTAATGTCCCGGTACAGGAAAGGAATCGAAAGGAAAATGTGGAAGGGGCAGGGTCAGACTGGCATTAATCACACTAGAGGTCACAGTCCCTCGTAGGACCCTTTTTTAAGCCTTTAGCAACTGAAATATTTGTACTGACAACGTGTGTGTGTGTGTGTGTGTGTGTGTGTCTGCAGACTGAGCTGACCGACTGCATCTCCATGCTAGTTGGAAACAATGAGAGGATTCAGGCGATCATCAGTCAGCTGGAGGAAACCTGCAGAGCCGTTGACGTGAGTTTACCTTCAGGTGTTAACGCACCTTTAAAATAACTGACTCCTCCCACTAAACCTGAGACCAAACCAGCAAATCAGTGATCAGCCGTTCCCAAAGGAAATAATTCTATTAAACCTGGTATTTTTTGTATAAAACACAATAAAACTAAACTGGACTTCAGGGGAAAATAAAATCTGAAAATTCCTTTAGCTGATTGGAACGTTTGAACGTCTCACAAACATGCGACTGTCCAAACTCTGCGTCACCGAGACAACACACGGGTCCTGCTGTCCGTGCCCAGAATTTTCTTAATGAATTTAAATGGAGTTTTACATGTTAAATTCTGGTAGCCTGCAAATCCAGAATCTGGATCGAATCAGTTTCACCTTTAAACCAAATTGACCACTGACCTTTACCTTGAGGTCAAGGTCACCAGGATTCAAACTCATCCAAGATTTTTAGTAGATGCATCTGTGGTGTGAATTTGAATCCTAGATGAGATTGTTCTTGAGTCGTCGCATTTACAAGATTTTCAAAAAAACATGACCTCTGACCTTGACCCAGTTATGGCAAATATTTATTTATTTATATTTATAAAAAACTGTCATGTCCGGCAGCTCTCTGCAATCGGAATAGTGATCCGAATGCACCGATGTACCAAAGTTATGGCAAATATTTAATGAGGTGATCTAGGGGTCACTGGCCATCTTTTGTACAAATTTGGTATGAAAATTAATGTAATATTAATAACAAACAGACAAATGGACCAAAACAGTTCTGCGTTTATGAACACAGAGCAAAAACTAAACCAAACCAACAAGAAAGACACAAAACAGCTTCAGGGAGGCGAAAATCACACAAACTGAACACAACTGCTGGAGGAGGACAAACTGATGCAGGGAGACAAAGATTTGTCTTTTCGTCTGAGGTCCTGCTCATCTCGAGAAGGTGTGCAGGACCTGTGATGACCTCACCGTGATGACCTCACTGTATTGGCAGGAGAACGGTGGGCGGCAGAAGTCAAAGGTGTGCGAGACATTCGATCACTTGTTCGCCCTGCTGGAGGAGAAGAAGAGCGAGATGACAGTGAGGGTCAACGCCGAGCAGGAGGAGAAGCTCGACTACATCCGAGGCCTGAGGAGGAAGTACACGGAGCACCTGGACGGCACTGCCAAGCTGCTCGAGACCGCCATCCAGACCGTGGACGAGTCTGAGATGGCCGTGTTTCTGCAGGTGAACTTGAACACAGCACGACCCATACAAGAGTTAGCAGGCTAACACCATAGCATCAAGCTGCCATCTTTAAATATGTTCACTGATTGTAGTTTGTTAGTCTACACAAACATGCCGTAACACTTTTTACTGTTTGATTTCTTGTAAACAGGCGGCCAAACCGCTCCTGCAGAGGTGAGTTCCCTCTTCCTGTTGGTGTGTTTGTTCCTCGCTGTTGACATTTGTTGAATTTTTATTCATACTTTGTTGTTATTGAGACGTCAGTTTTGTGCCTTCAGGATCGTGGAGGGCTCTGACGCATCTCACCTTGATAAAGTCCAGCACGGCTACGAGAACATGGATCACTTCACAGCGAACTTTGAGTGTCAGAGGAGAGCGCTGTCCCACATCGACTTCATCAAACGTAAACAGCGCCCTCACTGACCAATCAGAGACGCCTGCGTGTTTGACCTTTGATTCCTTGAGTATAGTTTCTTAACGCTCTTTGAATCATCAGTCATAATGTTTCATTAATAAGGCAAATGTTAGCATGCTACTTATCATTATTATTTTTATAACGTTTTAGCTGCTGACCCACAGTGAAAGCCCTTATATGATGCTAAATATTAGCATGGATTATGTTACTGCGTTAATATTTATGTGAACATTTTTAATATGTTAGCATGCTGATCTGTTAGCATGCTGAATCAATGGCAGGGGTGGACATCTCCAGGCCTCGAGAGCCGGTGTCCTGCTGGTTAGGGGGTTAGGGTTAGGGTCCCTGATCCAACAGGTACACATCTAAAACCAGCAGGACACCGGCCCTCGAGGTCTGGAGTTGCCCACTCCTGCTGTATGGTTTGTGTGTTGCTTGCTAATATTTTAACATTGTGTTTTCAGTTGATGAAGATGACGATGATGATGATGAAGATGACGGGGCGGTCAAAGCATCAACAACAGGAAGTCGAGCTGAGCTGCAGCAAGCTGCACCATCAGCAGCTGCAGGACTGCCAGCCAATCAGCAGCTCCCTCTGTCACCTGGTCTTTCAGCCCCGCCCCCTCCAAAAGCCTCAGAGACACCACACCCTGGAACCTCACAGACAAAGAGCCCCGCCCCTTCATCATCCACCCAGGCCCCGCCTCTGCTACCACTCCCAACTGCTGGCCCCGCCTCCCAGGTATGACCTCACACTGCATCAAGCACTGCAGGTTTAAACTATAAGGTTTAAGCTTTAAACACACCTGCAGGTATCAGGTGTGGAATAAATGCAGCCACTTTCTTCTTCTTCAGTCTGATCTGCAGAGCGAGTCGGAGGACAAAGACGGACCCAAACACGTGTTCTCCTTCAGCTGGCTCAACCAGAAGTAAAGCCGGCAGAACCGGTCGGAGCTCGATCGTCTGAGCCTTTTTACAGAGACCTAAAGCAGCTTTGCTTGCTTCATCTTGATCATCTGCGGCGACTAATATTTAAAACAATTCAAAAATAAGTTTTTTTCTGGTGACGGATGTTTGCTGAAAGTGCTTATTTGTAGTTTATATGAAGACGTTTCGATTTCAATTCTTTGTTTTGCTGTTCAAACACAAACTCTGGAAAGTTTTTTTCTGTTTAATTGTGAAATAAATGATTTTTTTTTTTTGTATTATTAACCAACTTTTCTTACTGAGTCTGGTCTGAAGGCCCGCTCCTCCCTGAACTGTGCTGTGATTTGGAGCTGACGCTGAACCCAGAAACATTCAGTCTTACAAACTGAGATCAGCTGATGACAATAAACAGGTAGCACGGGGAGAGCGTGGGAAATCTTTGGAGGCTGGCACAAAGATGTGGACCTAGAAAAAAGCTGGTTTGTCTGTGTTTTTATTGAACAAAGCTGGAAAAAAAACAAACAGAGCAGTTGAAGTGTTTCTAATAACAGTATCAGACATGATTCATCAGTTTTTAATAAAGCATCAGGTGTCTGAAGCAGCGTGGCACTCAGAGGGCAGATTGTTTGGAGCAGTTTGAGGATGAATCAAACTTTTTTTTTTCTTCTTCACTTTCCGAAGCTGTCCATTATCCTGCGGTTGCTATCGGCCTGCTGGGCGATCTGCTCAGCCCGAGCCATCTCCAGAACCTCCCTGAGTAGGTGGAACGTCAGATCCAGAGAGATAGGAGGCTCTTCAGACCTCTTTGCCTTCTCCCCACCCTCCTCCACCTCCTGCTGCTCTGCCCGGGCCTCCAGGAGGCGCTGTGTGAGCTGCAGCAGAGCCCGGTTGACTGCCATGGAAGAGGAGGAGAGGAGCTCTGGAGCAGCACCTCCTCCACCCATCCGGAGGGAGAACTCCTCCCCCAGACGGAGGAGTAGCGGTCGGGGGAGGAGGAGGCTGCGGTCGGCGGGTGCATCAGCCGGTCGGCTGTCAGCGGAGCGGGGGAGAAAGGCACCGAGCAGAGCCGCGAGCCACAGCAACACATTCAGCTTCATCTCAAAGGGGCAGTCTGCAGGAGGAAGAGGAAGCAGTGAGACCACGCCCATTTACACAGCACACCTGGAATAAGCCATATATGGTCAACGCTTCTCTTTAAAAGCCTCTGATGGCACCAAAACTCCTCATTGACAGCGAGCTGGACACCCTGAGCCTGAACTCTGAGAACTTCCTGTGAGGAAGAACTCCTTTTAATGATTATACCAAACTGGAACACAACGGCACCCTGAAGGAGACTCAGCATCCCAACTGAACACCCTTCCTGCTGGAGTTTTCCAGGTCAGCAGGCACAATTCCAGGTTTTTAGAGATTTTTTGAAAACACAGTCTGTGTACGTGGGCCAGATTAGTAATGACAGAAAAACACACACACAGGGGCATTCAGTGTACTCGCAGTATTAGGATCAATGATCTCTGTGGGACGTGACGAAGACTGGGCTGTATTACTGCCTACAGGACACAGGTGAGGCCAGGTGAGCGCATCACGCAGGAGCAGGACATGACAAGTAAAACAGGAAATGACCAAAAGACTTATCAATAAACATGAAGACGGAGGAACACTTGAGACGGGGAATCACGCAGAACTCACTCGCTGTAATAAAGTTGAGCCTCAGCACTGTTAGAGGGAAAAACCTCACAACAGAAACTCAGACACTGAAGTACAGAAACACCTGCTGACGCACATCTGTGTGTCTGCGGTGCAGCTTTTACCGTCACACCACAAACACACAGAGCTGCTCCTCATCCACCTACCCTTCGTGATCTCCGCTGCACACCAACACTGTGCTGGCTATGAACCAGCTGCCGAGGTACCAAACACCTGCCTTCCTGTTAGTTACCTCTGCAGCTCGCGTCTCAGGCATCACTAACAAAAAGACGCACATGGATATATGAGGTTAAAACCAGCTGTGGCCTTAGATCCTCTCAGACCCAATCCAGGAGGCTCTGTTGGATCTCACTGAGGTGAGTCTGCAGACGGATCGTAATGAGCTCCTGCAGAACAGACCGAGGTTCCTCTAACAGCACAGAGGGGGACTCACAACAACTGATAAAAAGTAAAGAAATCTAATGATTCTTAATGATCAGGTGGAACCTGCTAAAGGTCACGTGACTCAAGAAACTCCACATTTCGTTATGTTTTTAAAAAGAATCGACTATCAGAGAAACAAAAGCTGATTTCAGATTCCTTCATGGACCCTCGCCGGCTTCCCTACATCACTGATGAGTTTTCTTACCTGGCGTCTGTCTGCGTCTCTGCGGCGTCTCTTTAGTCAAACAGAAACGCTCGAGCTGTTTCTACTTTATATCAGAGGAGAAGGAGGAGGAGGAGGAGGAGGAGAAGGGTGCTGCACACGCTCAGTGATGATAGTGATGACGTCAAAGGTCATCCAGCTTCTTTTTCTGTCTTTACATTTTTGTTTCCTCGTGAGGACAGAGATGACCTTCATCCTCCTCCTGTCCTTTGCTCAGTATGAGGAGAGACTTCATCATCATCATCATCATCATCATCATCATCATCATCATCATCATCATTACAAGCAGCTGATCAGCTGTTTGCATTTATAGAGAAACTATCAGGATTTTCATCTAATTGATTTGTGTCAGCTCCCATATGTGATGTTAAAAAAACATTTCCACCAGAGGTCGCTGCAGCTGTCCCGTCGCCTCCTGACAGGAAGTCTGAAAGAAAGATGTCCGAACAGGATATCCGGATACTCGGATGCTCATTTATACTCTGTGTAATCATGAGTTTAAAAACACGAGTGGTGAATGTTTGACTGTAAGATAATAAATGTAAGATTTTTATGAAATAAAAACTTTATTTAAAGTTCATCTTTTTATTTGCTATTTTTTTTCCATCATCAGCCATGAAGCATGAAGTTTTTTAAAAGTATAGATTTATTGTTGTTGTGGCCCCGAAGGAATAAATGCAGAGAGATTTTTTGCTTTTCTGTGACTGTGACAGCAGCTGACTTCCTGTCAGCTGGACGGCCTTCACGGTGGAGGTGATGAATGTGAGGAAGATGATGTGACCTTTCTCAGCTCGGCTGTGGACTCGGTGCGTGACCTTCATCTGCTGCAGAGCCAGAAAACACTCTGACAGACGGCACAAAGTTCACAGCTTTGTTTTCCATATTTCTTTTTTTATTTCAGCAGGAGGTCAAAATACAGGCAACACAGAGTTTTAGACCGAAGAGCGTCCGTCATCCTTAATGTTGTTGGACGATTTTCCCTCCAGTGTCCCTGAGTTGAGCTTCACAGATAATCTTAATGAGAATGAATCATAAATGCTTCAATAATCAGGCTGGAGCCGATAAATCAGTCAAAACCTTAAAGGACAGACAGCCTTTAAATGTTTGTAGGAGGATAATCAGAGTCCACTCCACACAGAACTCAGCCGGTCTGCGGATTCAAACCGAGGACCTTCTCTCTGTGAGGGCAGAGCGCTAACCCCTGCACCACATTTAAATCAAACCTTCATTTAAATGATAATTGGAAGTCACTGACAGGCTACAGATGAGGATCAGTGCAAACCAGAAGGATTTCCTGCTACATGTGAGGACGTCCTCAGATTCTCCTGATTCTCCTCACATTCTTCACTCACGACTGTGTTGCTAAGCGCAGCTCCAGCATCGTCATCAAGCCTGCAGAAGACACGACCGCCGTGGGCCTCATCGCAGACAACGATGAGACAGCCTGCAGAGAGGAGGTGAAGGCACGAATCACATCTGCATCTGTGGTGTTAAAGTTGAAAAGGTCAGCAGCTTCAAGTTCCTCAGTGTGAACATTGCCGAGGAGCTCTCCTGGACTCTTCGTGTGGACACTGTGATCAGAAAGGCTGGACAGTGGTTATACTTCCTAATGAGGGAAGTTTGGCATGAACACCAACATCTCCTCTAACCTCTACAGGAGCACAATGGAGAGCTGCATGACAGTTCGGTATGGGAACTGCTCTGCCAGCAGCTGGAGGTCATTACAGAGAGTGGTGGAGGCAGCAGAGAAGGTCTTCTACCTCCAGCAGTTCCTGCATCCGACCCGTAGCCACCCAGCACAGCAGCTACTCACCGTTACAGGAGGGTGGCTGCTAACAGCTTTCGTTATCACTGCAGCATCTGAGAAACCTCGGGGTCTCTGCTTACCTCGCCCACCAACAGGTGAAGGGAGCTTCTGTTTTCGGTCGTGTTGGTGTGTCTGACTGTTAGCAGGATCACTCAGAAAATTATGGATGGATTTTGGTGAAAATGTCTTGAGTTGCTGGGGTTGGAACATTTTGGGGGTGATCCGGATCACGATGAGGATGAAGGATCTTTACCATGGTGAGATATCTGTGTCTAACCTGATGAGGACTCAGAACCCTCTAAAAAGAATGACCGTCAGTTCTGTCACATAACAGATTGCTGAAAATGATCAAATGGCCAAAAAGAATTCACTCATGTAGAGTAAGAAATAAAGCCAGTGACAGTCCAGCTGATCCTGATGCAGTGTGACAGCTGCGGCACTCCTGCAGCACCATCAGCATTTAGGAAATACGGGGTGGGTCAGGTGTGCATTCTTCTGAGCACGCTTCTAGATTTTATTGTTGTCCTCCAGTCTGGAGATATTGTCTCAGACATACTCTGTCACTTTACTGCATTGCAGCGTCTTTACCTTACAATACAAAAGCGCCTTGAGGCGACTGTTTGTTGTGAACTGGCGCTCTATCAATAAAATTGAATTGAATGTGTGTCACTGATACTGCTGCTTACAGCTGTTTCCTCATACGTGGTAATGCTGCGTACTGCACACACCCATGAACAAGAGTGTTTATATATTTGTGACTTCTTTCATTTGAGTTCCCTCTTTGTGTTGACCTCGGCAGTTTTCGTTTTTTATCTCGTTGCATTTCAGCTGCAGAGTGACGTGTTTGGTTTCACCGTGATGCTGACCCCGTCATAACTGACACATGCTTCACGCCGTTTCAGCTCTCCATCACACGCCGTCCTCGATCAATAACCTCCATCACTCAGAGTCACATGACCATGGTGTAAGCAGTGGATTGGGCAGAATGTT
>VUQJ01000468.1:3879-14170 GCA_015108635.1 Andinoacara biseriatus
TCCAAAGAAACTTAATAAAGACACTACTTTAGTTACCAGGAGATTTATGAGTAGCTCCCTGAAGGATTTTGTATCTTCTTCAGTCAGCCACTGATCACCTGCCTCCTCTGCATTCTTTCGTGTTAAGATCTTCACCTCGATTTTACCTAAAAACAAAGAAAAACAGAGGAAAAGAAGGACTTGGCAGTTAAACCCAACACACCCAAGTGACTCAAATGTAAGAAAAGTGTTAATGAGAATGAAGAATGGCACAAACACAGCAGTGGATGAAAAAGACAGCACACGCATGGTTGGCACACGTTAATTTCTATTTGCTGTTTACGACAAGCTTTAGCTGTCAAAATATTTTTTCTGCTATTATGGTTCTATTTTTTTCAAATTTTGAAATTAAAATGTATTTTTGAATGTTTTATTTTTTCATCTAATCTTATAAGTTTGCATTTTACATAAGATGAGAAGAGCAATATAGTACTGTACACTGAAGATCACAGATGGAAGAGAGAAAAGGCCGTGAGTGTTTCGGGCACTCCCCCTTCATACCTTCGGCCTTCAGTCCTGCCTTCTCTAGCTGTTCTTTAACCACGTCCTTTATGTGCTGCCACTGGGGGTCTCCTTCGCCCAACTCCTGAACTTTGACCTCCCCATCAGGGCTGATACCAGTCTTATATTTAGTTATTTTGATCTTAACATGGTCGTCAGCTGCTTGGTCTAGGGTGACGAGACAAAAGAGGAACAAATAAGACAGTTCACCTAAAAACCCATCAGCTGGGCCACGGGATGGAGGTGGTAAGAGCCAAAAAATGTGTAATCCGAAGCACTGTTTATAAACACAGACAAAAAAAAATATTGTGTCTGATTTCAGTCATTTCAATTTTGATTTAGATTAATGCAATCAAAAGTCACCCACAATTATGTTAATGGCTGCAGAGGAAAGACCAGCAACTGACCAAAAAAAGCTTGGTTTGATAGCATAAATTCTCTGAATTCTGCATCAAATACCATGTGTGGATCTCTCCTGAGATGAAGGATGTCATTACAAACATTTACTGTACAAACAGATGAAATATGATGATGACTGAGCCGTACACAGGGGGTGTGGACATGCACATGATTCTGGAGGGCTGGCGGCCTGGTTACCTGGGTGCTTTGGAGCCAGGCTGGGGCTGCCCCTGGTCGGATCGCTGGCTCTTTGGCCTCCTGAAGTTTTCTGCTCTGGGTCTTGAACATCTTTCTCCTCCAGGTGATCAAGTAGCTTATCCAATGTTGTCTCTAGCGTCTGTGTTGCCTGAGTGCGATCAAACTCCCCCTTCAGACCCTCCGTCTCGAGTTCCTGCTGAGCCTGCAACACAGCCAAGCATCACCTTAAATGAGCATTTCTTTTTGTTTCCTGCTGTCTATTCAAATTCTAGGAATTAACTCCACACATATAGCGTCTACTCTGAAACCTCATTTATGATGTTGTCAAACTCCTTCTGCATTTCCTCCTTTATCTCTTCAATCTTATCCGAAGGCACTGAGAGGTCAGCCATCTCATCCTCAAACTCCTCTAGCACGTGGTCATCTTCATCTTTTTCCTCCTCGTTGAGCTTTTCTGTTACCCTGTTACTCGTTGCTTTCTCTTCTCTACTTTTAGCTTGATTTTGTGCTTTCTAAAAACAAAAGCAAAAAAGCCCCAAAATGGATTAGAAAAACCTATGCACTCCAAAAATAAAAAGGTGTAAAAAGGCATCACTCTGGCAGATACAGACCTTTCTGTTACTCTCCTTAAGGTGCTGGACAAATTTCATCAGGTCTGCTGGGTCAGTGATGATTTTAAAGTTGAATTTTTCTACTAAAAGGGAAGAATATAAGAGAAGAAAAGGCTCTGGTTTGTATTCTGTTTGTAAACCAGGCACAGAAAAAAAAAAGACTTGTTCGATTAATCTTTTTTTTTTTTTTTTTAATTAAATAAGCTGTGCTATAAAACAGTGACTGCACAGGTTATAACTGGCTCTGGCCTTCCTCAATACCTTCATCACCATCATCTATGACTTCATTGTCTGCATGTGAGTTATGGTCACCATCTGCAGCCTGTCAGGGAGAGAAAAATCAGGTTAGAGAGGAAATGGGAACAAAAAGTGCCCGTCTACACCCTCTGGTGGTCAAAAGAGTTTAACTGATTAATCTTGCAATAAATCTTCATAGTGACATCATACTGTCAAAAGCAACTGGAACCTCAGGATCATAGTATACACACAAGAGTGCGCGATAAACACATTAAGTAATAATCAAAATAATTGAGTAACAGAAAAATGATGATGAGAAGACTTTATGCTAAAATGAAAGGCAGGACTTTTATTTCAGTGGAAAGCATTAATGTGTTTTTAATGTGGACTTAAATTTTTAAACCATTATTAATTTGAGGACATACTGCTGTACCTGATTCTCCTGTTGGGAAGTAGTTGTTTTTGAAGTCTCTGGCTTTGTCACTCCCTCCCAGAAGTCAGAATCTTCTGCCTCCTCTGACTCTCCATCTTCAGATACATCAGTGACACCTGTTTCAAAATCAGAAAAATACATGTCACTCCATAATACAGCCCACTCGCCAAAAGGTACAGCATAAGAAGTGACGTATACTGTTTTTTTTGTTTTGTTTTTTTGGTGGTGGTGGTGGTGGGAGGGGGGGTTACCATGAAAATATGCAGTACTCACACAGTACTTAAAATGACTTCTTATTCCAACTAACTAACTGATCATTAGGGAATAGCTGGTATGTGCACTTGCAGTTGTTGACTAATGAACTTGAGTTAAAACTTATGTGTTTAATATAGAGCACTGAAAATAAAAAGAACCCAAACTACTGGAACATAATTACCTACATACTCTGACTTACAATATGATTTGTGTCTCCTTTCCTGTAAAACACTCAAAGTTAGGAGAGGTTAAGTCACTCCATGAGACGGCCTCCTCCCAAACAGTACAGAGTACTTATCATGTACTTATGATGGGAAAACATTGTTTCCTTTAGTAATTTGCGTCATGAATAAACCTCAGATGACCAATTTATTAAGTTCACTGACAAATTACTACCATAATTTGAGGGTCAATTGCCTCAAAAACGTACCTGTTCTGTCATTGCTGTGTGCAGACAAAGTCTCCTCTGCTGTTACTTTTACTGCGCCATCTTTTCCTTCATTACCAGCTAACATCTCATCAAGGCTCCGCAGCTCCTCTGAGATCTGCTCCACTTTTCGCTTTGTGTCCGCTGGGAATAAACACAGGAAGATTGAAAAAGGACTCAACCGAAAGACAAAGGAAAGAGCAAGGTTATTGTTTAGAAGCCAAGTTAGCTTCCTAGCTGGTATTATTACAATATATCCTAATCTGTTTTAACAGGAGAAAACACCAAAGTCAAGAGACAAGATGCTTCCAAATGATGTATTACTTTGACCTTGAAATTTTTTTAATTCACTCACAGACTTGAGCCTTGACGTAATCCATGTACTGTTGGGCGCTTAGTGCTGGCTGGCACACAATGCCCTGCGGCTTGGCAGTGGATGGTGGCCGCAGGAATGGGTGCTGGCAGGTGCGACTGGTGTGAATCGTCAGCACATAGCGACACGACTGAGGCTCATCTACTCGGGCGATGTAGTCACCTGAGCCTTCTTCACATACAAACTAGAAAGAAAAGAGCAAAAGTACACAAACTATGTCTGCACTGAATTACTGAGTGACACAGTTGTTTCAGTGCTGGGCTGCTACATATTTTGCTGATTTTTTTTTTTAAGGTGAAAATAATTAATCACAGGAAATAAACATTAATGCATTGTTACATACTGATAATAAACACTATGTGATGCTAAAAAAAATGAACTTAAAATCAGTAGAAAAACAGTAATTAGAGCCTACATAAAAGTATAGACTCTACAAAATGAAAAGGTAAGATATGAGTCGATATGATATATATCCTGATATCAGCCAATAGTTATTTATTTACTTTTTTTCACTCTGACTCTGCTCAGATCAGCTGCTTGTTGTGTTTGTGGTGTTTCAAGCACGTGTGTTGCCAACAGGGAAGTTACAAAGTGCCCTGGGTCAAACACTCATAATTCTCCCATCTCTTTTTTATTTTTTATATTTAAATTTATCAACCATTATAAATGCCAACACCAACAGCTCTGCAAATGGCTAATGTTGGCTGATAAATTAGTCAGCTGCTACTCTTTTTTCTAGTCTTAACAAGTGCCTAAAACTACCATGACCATGATTACTAAGAACTTGCACAGACAATCATTTTCCTATTTGTCCAATGTTTCTTGTGCCACACAACTGCAAACCCAAATCCTTTCACCTTGTACCAGTTAAGGTTTCCTTCAGCTGACTCTTCCACAGACCCTGATCATTTACAAATCTGTAGTCAGTTATTTAGAGGATTCCAGATTTGTTGAGTTTTACTACATCTGTGTAATCTGAGAAGTTATCAGCTCGGAGAATCATCATCGTCTGATAAACTTAATCTCTTTTAGAAGGGCTAAAGCGTCAAGTAAAGCTTTATCTCTAAAAATGTCATTTAATTTCCTCTTGTAGTCCTTGTTCTATTAATCAGTCTCACTGCATGCAGTTAAAAAGTCCCCATAGAGAGTAAAGGAGGGAATCCAACTGCCTAAATTCAATCTCAAAACCATAAGCCATTGTGAGAGTGCAGGTTTGCTTTTAATTAGCTTCTTTGTTTTTTAATTAGCACTTAAAAATTGGCTGTGTGTGAGATTACGACAACTGACTAGTTGATGGGTTCCTAGATTGAATAAGGCCATGCTGTGTAGTGTCTAAGTCACAGTTTTACTATCTACTGTAATAATGTTCATGTGCATTTTATTTTTGTTTTTATTTTGTGTGTTTAATACATGTATGTTGTATCTTCCTGAGAGCTTATGTCTTCTGTGGTGGTCACACAAAAAAAGTTATACTGAAATGTATTTTTTTTTTCTTGGTTGTTCTAACAGTAATCTGTTTCTGGCACTTAGTTTTTTGGTTTTCTTTTAATGTCAAAGATTGCAGATGATAATTAACCTGTATAATCTATAGCCAAATGCAGCATATTTTCTATAGAATCTATGATATATCACATGATACTGATGATTAAAGTTGGTTAAAGGACAAAATATGCTGAACAGAAATTGATTTTGACTTTAGATTGTGATACTTGGAGTTCATGTAAATTTTATTTGGCTGCAGTTTCTCTACAGTCTAGACTCTACAGTCTACACTTGTACTTAAGAGTTATGAATGTTCAAATATGCTGGAAAAAATAGGATTACTTAAAAGTGTGAAATTGTGACCTGCCCCTAAGCACTGTGAGGGCCTGTGACACTGAACAAAATACAGTATAAAGCTCATTAATACGCTAGAGGTAATGTACAATAAATAAATAAATAAAATCAGCTGATTCTGAAGGGATCAGGTGGTAAGTATTGTCTTTTGTATGGACTGATTCAGGTACACTACTCCTTTTAAATAAAATAAACATAAAATGGGGGTGTATTTACATGTTGCCATTTAAAAAATAAATAAAGACTACAGTATATGCATGCCCACACTTTTGTATATAAATGTATAGTGTTTGGATTAGCAAAAAAGTCAAAAGTTGAAGAAGGAGAAGAAGAAGAAGAAGAAGAAGAAGAAGAAGAAGAAGAAGGAGGAGGAGGAGGAGAAGAAGAAGGAGAAGAAGAGTGAAACACAGAGATCAACTCAAGCAGGATGTGCTCCAAATTGAAATATCTCACCCGGACTTCAGTCTCTCTGGGATTTCCATTTAGGTCACACTTAGAGCCATTTACATAGGTCTGGCTGTGGTATCGCTTTAGCCTGTGCTGTTTGGAGGCCTGAGGGACAAACAAAATGGATTTTTTAACTGAACTTATATTGAATTGAACTGATGGGATCGGATGTTAAGAGTATGTTGCTTATATATTTTTTTAAACTGACTTAAGGAATTAAATAAGTGCAGCTCTGTGGGTTGCTAAAAAAGACAGCATCTTAATGCATTAATGCATTACCAACTACGATGTTGAAAAACTGTAACAAAATTCAAATATATCCCTCCGACTTACTAATTGAGACTCGGATTTATTCACTGAAGAATGCAATGAACACCCACAGAAAATTAACTGTAAACTCGCCACATGCACCTACAAATTTGGATCATATCGCACAGTCATGCAATTCAGCCACAAAATAGAGGCAACCTTACCTTTGCTGTTTCGTTGCTCCAATCAAATTCTGACTCATAATAACCCAAGAAGAGAATGTCCCCTTTGATTTCAGTGTCTAAGGACAAAAGAACAACACATGTCAAAAACAATAATAGAAAACATGTTGTAGATTTAAAAAAAAAAAAAACAGAGATGTGGGCTCTCACCTTCAAGGTGGTACTGTCTGATATGCTGGCCATGACAGAACTCGTATGTCCACCAGTCCTTCGTCTGCAGGACACATATTTCTGTTAGATTTCTACACAGGGCATAAAACAGTGTGCATAGAGCAGAGCATCCTATCATAATAAGAAGCCTTTCTCTTCCAGTTTAGATAAAACATCAGATTCATTTTAAACTTTCTACTTTAATGGATACACTTAAAATTAAAACATGAACAATTAATGATGTGTTTATCACAGCCACTCTCTCCTGGTGTGGCAACAAATGTGCCTTAACACTAAGAAACCAGAAACAGACTGGCTTTGTGCTGATATGCTGTGTTTGATTTTTGCCAAACATGGTGCTATACAGTATGGCCAAACATCTCCAAAGTTTTGTGGTTTGTTCAAATACAACTTTACAAACCTAAGCTGTGCTGCTATGTTCTTTTTGGCCCGTACAGCCTTTTTCTAATTGTACTGTCGTAAACTTTAACATTTAACATGCTAATTGAGGCCTGTAGCGTCTAAGATGGAGCCCCTGGGGTTTTTGCAGTTTCTCTGAGCATTGCACGGTAAGGCCTTGGGATGAATTTTCTGGGATGTCCACTCCTGTTAAGACTGGAAGTGGTCTTGAACTTGTGAATAATTTTTCTCACTGTGAAATGATGGACTTAAAATTATTTGGAAATTGCCTTATAACCCTTCAAGAGTTACGAGCAGAAACAATTGCTTCTCTAAGATCATTGCTGGTATCTTTCCTCCTTGGCAATGTCTTAACACACACACCTGAATGCTCCAGATCAGCAAAAATTCTAAACTTACCTTCATCCAGTGGGAGCAGAAAGTGTGTATTTAATTTTTCACAGGACTGCACAGAGTCATTTGAAAACTCTTTGTCACATAACTATAGATAGAAGTTGCAATGGGAAAAATTTGGACTAACATCTTCTCTCCAGTCACACTGGATAAATGCACTATGAGCAGAAAAGTAGTGATAAATCAATTCACCCTATTAAGCTGAAGCAGTGAAAGCAGAGGAACAATACCAGATGTGTATCTCTTCCATAAGCTGTTTTTGTTCTCAACAACTGGTTCCAGTGTGTTTTGCACTTGTGTTGTTATTGTATTATTACTGTAATCACGTCACTGTATAAAGAGCTTAAGCATTTCACTGTTGGATTACACAGATAAGCAGTTAAAGACCAACCTTGACTAGACATGGGGCATTGTGCATTGGCTTGAGCAGGTCTGCGATGTCTGGTCCAGTGTATCCTTGTGTGTCAGGCTCAGTGGCGGGATCCTGATGAAACCGAACCGCCTGGGCTGGAAGTCGACACTCATACAGCTGTTTGTACTTACTGGACACCATCATAACCTCCTCTGTCTTGGTCTGCCAGGGTAAGACGTGCATGGAAAGGGTAGTGAATTTAATGGTGACACATAGATCACATATTACTAACACATTACGTGAGTGTGGACGGTTAAAAGCAAAGTTTGCTCCTACAGTTTTAGCCTGTTACATGTAGACTTGTAGCAATGAAGATGACAGCTGCCACAACATGCTGCACATGTCACCTGAGAATTACTCGTGTTCATATAACTTTAAGAATTTTTTTTATGTTTAGTACTTTTCTGATATAAGCTTGCTAATTTTTTGAGTTACTTGGCGATATTAACAATAAATAAATAACGCTAGCTTGTGTTTAAGCTAACAAGCTATCCGTTAGCGTTTCCTATCACCTTGACTCACCTGCCCCAGGATGACAGGATCGGGAAGAATCTCAATCCCATATTTCATGTCATTAAGCTCCTCCAAATTCAAGAAACCAGCGACACCGAGGGGACATGACAACAAGAAAACGTACAGACTCAAGGAAGCAGCCATCATTAACTCTCTCCTCATAGCCCTGTCTGACAGCTACAAAACAGAGAACGCCTGACATGGTAGCAGCGGATTGGCCGAGGCGGATAGCTCTGCTTTCTTATTGGCCAGTTTCTGTCTCTATCAAAGTTTTTTTTTCTAGTTCTGGGTGCGTTTGTTTATTACACCAGCACGCCGTGAATGGATGGCGTGTTTCTGCTATATTTAGCACACTAATGAATAACGGCCACACCTCAGCTATCACCGTCTGTCTTTCCATGAAATAAACTCCCATTCTGGGGCGGAAACAGGGCACAGTCGGCCTAGTAGATGGGGCGAGTCACCGCCTAACGTGGGCAAATTGCAATCACAATTTTTTTTTGTATGTTTTTATTTTATTTTATTTTATTTTATTTTTTATTTTTTTGGGGGGGGGGTAACATGGAAATCCCAAGTAACTGATTTTCAAGGTTTACAGTTTTACATATACAATTACTGATACGGTACCCAATAACTACACACTGGGATGAGAAATGTAGTCAAACTATTTCGCTTCAATATCTGGTAAGGAAGACTGAGACTGTCAGTTCCTTAAAGAAAAAAAAAATCACACATTCTCTTGCAGGATGTCACACACTGACCGCTGTTTCACAGGCGCCCACACGCACGCACCAATCTACAGTACACGCTTGAACACATAAGTCATATTGCTTCATTTTTATCAAATATATTGATACGGTGGCCAATAAAAATATATGTCTTTTATTATTTTATTTATTATCTGTGCAGTTCAGTTTTGTCCTGTACACGCCGGAGTTCCGTGTCCCGGTCCTGCGTGCGCTCTGAAGACTGACCGCTGATGAGTCTCTCGTAGAGGTGCGGTCGGTGCCGCTGCGCTGCAGCCGCTGCTGCTGCAGGGGGAAGCATCCGTCCAACAGCCTGCAGTGCTGCGATGTGCGGCCGTTTCGTCTCTGCTCCGCTTTCACCCACATAATTTCATTTTCAAGACCGCCGAGGAGCAGATTCGTTAGAGAGGGGCGAGCTCCATGCAGCGTGCGTCTTAACTGAGGTGAGTTGCGTGGTTATTTGATTTTTCTTTAGTAGGGTACTGTTTAAAAGGCCCGTGTCTCCGTCAGGGTATTTTTCAGCTGTGGCTGAACGTTTGACAGATTATTTGATAGACAAAGCAATGAGCAGCCAAGAAAGCCGGGATTTTTTTAATTAGATCTTTTTGGACATAAAATTGTTGGTAAAATGACTGAACATGAAATATGTCTTTATTTTTGATGACGCGTTTGAGCGTATAAGAAGTGGTGTCTGAAGACAATCAAGCTTGTGGATGCATGTTTTTTCTCCTGCAGTCTTATTCAGGCTAAGGTGGGCTAATAGGCCTGTCTGGAGCAAGGCATTTATGTTCGCTTCCACGGATTTCTGCACAGACATTCGCATTATTTTCTTATTTTCCTCATGTTTTACAGTACGAAGGAAGTGCCGTGGGTGTGAGCTAATTATCCAGAATAGATCCAAGTATGCGAGCAATTCTGTCACGAGGACTTTGGGAGGGACTCACAGAGTACTGTGCGTGTCTGTCGTATGTTCAACCCAAGCACTCCTCGCCACAGGCTCGGTTTTAGATTAAAACAACGTGCAGCGCACAGCTATATTCTGATTGGTTTAGATTATTTATGTCTAATGGCTCTTCCACAATCGCTGCTAATTATCATTCAAACATAGAATGGCAAATCCAGCAGGACTGCACAGATATGCAGCGTGTCGCGTTCTCCTCTCTTACAACCTTTCTTTTAATACAGGGCTGTGCAAAAAGTCTCGAGACACACCTCATTTCTGTGTATTTGGATTCCAAGGAACCAGATTTTTAAAAAATATTTTTAAGCGGTCTTCAGTAACAGTTCTCCAGGCTTTCAAAAGGTCTTTCATAGTTGTTCTTTGTAGATCGGCCGCTTTTTCATTCACTTTCAATCCAGTCCTTGTACCTGACCACTTTCAAGGAAATTTTTTGTTTGTTTGCTAAGCAA
>VUQJ01000469.1:0-10478 GCA_015108635.1 Andinoacara biseriatus
CTATTTTTTAATAAAATCTCCAACTCAGTTTCAACAGAAAGCACATTGTCCTTTTTCAAATGCATTAAAGATACTTCAAAGGGAGCAGATGACAGTGTGACAAGTCTTTTGAGAAATAAAACAACGCAGTCACAGTTTATCGGATCATAGAAATTTTGTTGTCTGTGAGACCTGAGTGTGATTATTAACACAGATAATTTTAATTTTAATAGCACCATGCAATTGATAGAAACAAAAAAAAAATGTCCTAAAACATTATCATGCAAAATACAGGCATAAAAATACTTCTTCCTCTGTTTATGTGCATGCTTGAGAATGAAATGTCTCGTAATGCCAGAAGCTCGTTCGTGGCGCCGTCCTCTAGCACTTAATTGTTGACAGTTTGAGCAGAAAACAGGTTTGAAAGTGACTCGAAATTCCAAATACTTCATGAAAAGTTTTTGCTGGAAAGTGAGTTTTGAAAGCCAGAAATCTCAGTAGTTGGCACAGTAGATGTCATACGAGTATATACAATACACTACTGTATATTACAGTGTGTCAGTTTACAGTAGGAGATGGTAAAATTATAAATATTGCAACTTTTATCCAAAATAGGGATTTATCTCTAAACAGCCACAGATTTAAGACTGCTTAAATGCAAAACCTGAAAGTTCATAACAGCAGAATTTAAACATAGGAATTAATGAGGGACCTGGATAATTAGAGAGGACGAGTTTTGGTCCTTTTTTTTGCTAACTCCATCTTCTCTGCTTGTTCCCTTCATTGCTTTGACCTTTTTCACATTGGCAGTGTTTATTTTTCTCATACTGACGGTAAACATTAATGATTAGAGGATGTTTGCAGCCAATCCATTTCACCATGGCTTACAGTAAGCATATGCATCCAAGCACATGGCTGGAGCTGCCATATGGAAGTGATGGCAGCTTCCCCATTATTCATGCAGCTGAGTAGCTCTGAAAGCACACTAAAACCTGCTACTGAGTAACACTGCATTGGCACCTTATGCTGTTGGACAGAAATTTATGCTTCTGCTGAAGTGTACAAACAGTCTCTTGCTGTTATTGATTTGCCCCCTGGTCAATCCGTTACCTCAAGTAAATTATGTCTTCAGGGGGCTTTTTAGAAGATCTACTCTTTAAAATAATATGATAATTTCAAACCACAGACTGATATTTTTGAAAGGTTAGTTATGAACATTGATTTTCCAAACATTAAAAATAATGTTGAGTAAACTGCAGCTTTAAACATGTATTAAAAGCTGGTTAAATTATTTTTTTAATTGTGATTTTCTGTGAAGATCCCAAGGATGTGATGCTTACTCTCGAGTGTACTCGAGGAAGCAAGCTGGCGTTATCTGCCTGGCAGCTCCAGTGGATTTCATGTAGTTTTTTTTTCTGTTCGAACAGGAAAGCTAATATTAATGAAAGAAGAAAAGACAATTTTAACTGGCCAAACAAAAATGTGACCAGCAGGACAAAATTGCATTCAAGACGAAAAGGGGATTTAATTCATATAAGGATCTTTTTGTTGGGTTTGGGGATTAAATCTCGTTCAGAGCTCTCTTAGTTCTGGCTCATGTCAGTGAATGCTAATAGTGATGAAGCAAAATATGAATACTTGAGTGGAGAAGTTCGGCTAATTCACCCAAACTCTAACAGGAACATCAGATCTGAGTGCATATATTAGTTGGTTAGATTGCCAAATTACTTCAAAGCTCATGTGATATGTGTTACATATACACTCACTAACCACTTTATTAGGTACAGCTTGCTAATATGAGGTCCTTTTGCCTTCAGAACTGCCTTCATTCTTTGTGGCATAGACAAGGTGCTGGAAACGTTCCTCAGAGGTTTTGGTCCGTATTGACATGACAGCATCACACAGTTGCTGCAGATTTGTCGACTGCACATCCATGATGTGAATTTCCACAACCCAAAGGTGCTCTGTTGGATTGAAATCTGGCGCCTGACACCATTTGAGCACAGTGAACTCATTGTCATGTTCAAGAAATCGGTTTGAGGTGATCTGAGGTTTGTGGCATGATGTGTTGCCCTGATATAAGCAACCATCAGAGGATTGGTACACTGTGGTTATAGCAATATAACTGAGTATTGTTGCACTGTCAGCAACAATACTGAGGTACGTGGCATTTAATCAATGCTCAATTGATTTTTAAGAGGCTCATAGTTGTTGCACCAATTTTTGAGAAGACTCATCAGACCAATATTTTTTGTCCAGTTTGGTGAGTCCCTGTGAATTGTAGCCTCATTTTCCCATTCTTGGCTCACAGGTGGCACCCAGTGTGGTCTTCCACTGCTGTAGCCCATCTGCTTCAAGGTTTGATGCATTCACTGTGTTTCTGCCATGTGATTGGCTAAATGAGGTGCTTTATGCTTTTGCATAGTGTCGAAAGGTGTTGATTTAAGCCAGCAGTAAATAAGGTGACGGTACTTTGTACTGTAATAGCAAAACACATTGCAAGACATGGCCAATTAGCCAGCTACGTGTCACTTAGCTAGGCACTATAGCTGGTATTATAGCTTCAAAGTCAACTTTGTTGCCATTTTGCTGATACTCAGGGATGCAGTATAGGTGCATAATCATTTTAGCTTAGACACATTTTGTAATGCACCATAACATGGTGATCGTCAACTTGACAAATTTCAAGCTGCTGACAGAAAAATGAAAAATCATTAATGTCTTCCAGAAAATTGAATGGGGAGACCTTTCCACAGAGAGGTGAGAAATAACCAGAGCCATGACTACCCTGTGACTGCCATCAATATCCTAGCAACCGTCTCTCAGTGGCTCTATAATCTCCCCCCATCTAGCCATAACAAGTGAGAAGGGTGTGAGGGAGGGGGGGTCAGAGGAACGGAGAGTCTGTATCCAGGCGCTGTCCTCCGGATGGAAAGGCTTGAGATCACAGCTTTATCACTTCCAGTCATCACTCTGGATATTTCAGCAGAGCCCAGGTGGCATCTTCCTGTTCATGTCTGCCTCTTGATTTGATTAGGTGTAATGCCACTTGTCATGCTGGTGTCATGTGAAATGGAGCCGTGGCCAGCTGCCTGCTGTTAAGCTGTTTCAGTCTCAGATTCAAAAACAGAAATAGCCTCTCTACAAAGGTTAACCACTACATCCACTTGCAATGTAGCGAGCAAGGGCACAGCTTGATTTTCTTTAAATGAGCTAAATTGAGTTGACTGAGAGAGGGCTTCCTGCTGATCACTAATGCTCCCAATAGGATTGCTGGATCCACCTTCATCTGGCAGAATCGTTCAGGTACTGCTGCATCAAATTCACCCCATCTCAGAGAAGGCCTTCATGTGCCTCCACAGTTTGACAGTTATTCACCACTTCTGTGAAAGACAGACAATAACGTCTATGCTCTATACCCTGCGCTTCTTTTATCTTGCAGAGATGCCATGATGGGGGTATCACTCCTATTCCTTGGCACACCGAATGCATGCAGCAGTTGTGATGAATTATTCAGAGGTTTTGTTCTTATAGTTGCATCCTTGACATTGAGCTGTTTGTGTGCCATTTCTTTATCTATGGGATCCCACATGGAAAAAGCGATTTGTAAGGTAGTGGGGCTGCATCTTACACTGATCTCCTATAGGTAAAAACGAGCATCAGAACGAGGGCATGTATACTGTACGCTCTCTCAAGCGTGCTGCGAATGCTGCATAATAACCATAACACTGAATAGCTACACCAGAAACCTATTCTTTTCACTCAATCAGGGCAGACCGATTCTGACAACTGTGCCCAAACCTCTCTGGTATTATATGCTCACACCTCCACATGCGTAGGCATTGGCACAAATTAGCACAAGCAAGAGGCTGGTGTCCTATGGGAAAGGCAGCTGTCAGTCTTCAGATCTATTCATGGCTCTGGGAGTCTTCTCTCAGCTGGGGGAGTGAAGGTGCCTTGACAGGTTTTATAGTAATCAATCATTTCTCCCATGGCTGTTTCACAATTTAATATCAGCACCAACAAAGAGAAATAAAGGGAACATGTTATTCACTGGTATCAATGACGAAATGTGTTGGTAAAGATTAAAAGTAATAACCGTACATAACATGGCAAAATATAAATAATCAAATGGTCAGCCATTCACAGCAGATACTAGAGGTAGTGGCAACTGAGTCTCAAGATGCTAATATGTATGGCTTCTGCCCTCTCTCTTTATGTTTCCCCCTGCTAACATATCTTGCAATTATATCTCAACATCCTAACAAGACCTCCCAGAGGACCACCAGTCAGTGACGCTGTCAATTTGGTAGCTAAGATAGCTGGAAATGTCTCATTACTCTGCTGAGCAGAAGCAGCAGTTTTAACTCTTTGTGAACACCCCCCCACCACCCCCCCTAAAGTCATTATAAAAGAATAACCCCAGAGATCAGCAGCTACCTCTGCCTAACCTTAGTCTACAGAATGAATAAATCACACTGTGTGTTTTAGCAAGAAGAAAAGGTGAGAAGGGTCACTGAAGGTTCAGACTTGTCACTGCACTTTCTTTCTGCACACAGAAGGCATCCGTGCACTGTTTTTTTTGGGGTTTTTTTTTTTAAAGTGTAGCGTGGTCTGCATGGTCTGTAAGATTACAGAGCTGTCTTTTAATATCTAATGCAGCAGTTTAAAGGCAGCATCTGTCAGCTACGTGTGACCTATTTTACTCTTCTGAGGGATTCAAGCCATTGCATTCCTAGTTAGTTGGTCTGGAAGGCTGCCGCAAAGTAAATGAGAAACAACGACAATCAAAAGCAACAGAGATGAAACAAAGTGGAATGTTTCTGATTGCAAACTGGAGGCATGATTAGGAAATTCAAAAGGTTTCACCCCGATTTCACCTTCTTATTCTGTATTTTCATCATACACTCCAGCATGACATGAAATAAAGGCAAGCATGAAAAGAGCTAACAGAAGGCGGTGGGTCGATGTGGTGGTACAATCACAGCCTGCCTACCTCGGCCTGCTGTGTGCTTGTGTTTGTGCATGCGTGCATGTGTGTGTTTGAATGTCAGAGTGTGCGCATGTGTGCATATGTGTGCATGTCTTGAATGGAGTTTGGCTCAGATATCTACGTTCTCCGTCCAACACCTCCCACCTCCCTACTGCTGCTCAGTCCAAGTCCAAGAAGGATCCCCCGTAGGCCCCAGAAAGTGGGCCTGCACCTCAATAAGTTTTTCAGCAACTGGGCTAGAAGTGTTACTTTCTTAAATCCAGTATGTTTAGCTGTTTGGTAAAACACGAAACCCCACTGTTACTTGAATTAACTAACTGACAAGCGGTAATTTTCCATCTATGTTGCATCACCAGGGCTTTGATTAGCAGAAACAAAAGGATGTAGCAGAGTTCATTTCCTGAATTTTAATAAATTACAAAATTTCAAAGCCTTTCTCTCACTGACAGTGCTGTGGTTTTTTTTCCCCCTTAATTCTGTCTAAATTCAGCCTCAAACATACTTTTGCTGCCTTCCCACTCTTACACCCACACAATTTTGGAAAAAACAAAACAAAAAAACAATAGGCTGCAAATAAAGCTTGTGTAGAATATTCACATAATAAGATTCACATTTTCTAATTTGGCTAGACTATAATGCCTTACAACCAGGGAGTAATATCCCCTTTAGTATGTTAAATATGGGCATTTTCCCTACCTAGTACCTTTAATGAGCAGACACATCATCAGATTCAGTATTCAGTGTTGAACCAGCTCTAAAACTCACTGGATGCGTAATCCGCATCAAAGATCCGTTTTGCAAAACTCAACAGTTTTTGCCGTTTTGCTTCTTCGTGCTCATGCAAGTAGATCTGCCAAGTAAAAACTGTCCGATTGAATCACGCCACCACTTATGCACAGAAATAAGCCAGCATGTTACTGCTGTGAGGAGCACATCTGGACTGGTGTTTTTCAGGCTGCAGGATGATCCACATTTAACTGTTTTTGAAAACTGGCTCTGTAGATGATTTAAACTGTGGCTGCCGGCCAACTGTGCTACCATTGTGTTGTTGGTCAAAATGCGCAGAAGCTCACAGATGGAGCACCTTGTTTCTTTTCTCTTGTGCTTCCAGTGGCCCTTTGCTCTTTGTTCTGAACATCTAATGTGCAGCTGGTGAATCTGGTGATACGGTGTTTTTATTTATTTGTTTTTTTTTTTAACAAAATAAGCAGTTTTTCATGCTTTTTGGAAGCTGTGTGCATTTGGATACAAATAGGAAGCTTAATAGGAGGTCTCTTTTGGAAGGAAGGAGTTTTTTTAGAAGCGCTAGAGCTGCTTCAGGTGAAAATATGGAGGAAAACTCATTTCATTGAATGTGATTTATGTTGGAAAACAGTTTTCTGGTGCTGTTGTGCTTTATTTCACTAAAATTCAACTCGCCTTTTAGTTGCTGTCCTGATCATTGTTAATGACTGATGATGGGATGGGTGGGGGAGTGAGTCTTCTGCAGCTTCTAAAGTGGGAAGATCTAAATTTTCTTGCTTTCCCTGATCGGCAGCTATATGAGACATACATGCATTCTAAGCTGATTGGACCACTTTCCATTTAGAATTATGTTTTTACATCTTTACATGTAAATGTTTACAGAGTGAAGCCATAAACGACGGCAGAACTGTAATGTATCAAAGCAACACAATAATTTAATGGAATACCCAAATGTAATTATAGTCAGACCTACTCTAGCCTCATTGATGAGGCAGTGCTGTTGATAACCCTATTAACATAAGCATTCATGCAGTCCGTGGGGTTTTTTATTTTTGCATTGCTTTAAGCATTTATTAATATATAAAATTCTCATTTTTCTTCATGATTAGATTTTTTTTCTTTTTAAAAAACAGACAATTGTAATTCTTTTGCTCCATTGCGATCCTGGTGTTAGTGCCTAATATAGAGTCAGGCCACACATTTCCACCATAAAAATACTGGTACCAAACTGTCCATCACAGCCCAGTGTATTTTCCATCCCAAAGTTGAAACCACCAAGTAATTCAGCAAAAATCTGTAGTTGCAGCCCACTGATTCAGTCTACCATTTTTCTCCTACTTCCACTATGTAATAATGCAAAACATTCAGTTCTGTCTTGCCAAAATGTGGGTTGGTTCTCACTAGGCACTAAGTCAAAACCGGCTCTGCACGAGCATTGATGCTGCCTCAGTGGAATATTGTTACCTCCAAATTGCTTCCTTATGGAAGGAGTCAAGCTGATGTGCTAACACTGGTACAGGTGCAGCTTCTCCCAGATCACTGAGCACACCTGATTTTAGGCATGTTAGATGTTTAGATTATTTTCCATCACACAATATGGTCAGCGAAGCATCTGATAGGTCACATATTAATTTTGCAATATGACAGCGACTCCAGTCATGCAGCCAGAAACATAAAGAACTGTCATCAGAGACGATCAAGGAGCCCTGCAAAGATGGTATGGCCTCTAGAGAATTCTGATCTCCACGTAGAGTCAATCTGGGATTACACGATGAGAAAGAAGGCACTGAGACACCATAAATCCACAAAAGAACTATGGCAGATTCTCTAAGGTGCTTAGAGCAACATTCCTGCCAAGTACCTTGAAAAAAAAAATCTGCACAAGTGAAAGAACTGGTGCTGTTTTAAAAGCAAGGTAGATGCTTCTTTATGGCTCTGGCTGTACAGGAGATTCAAGACACCTTAGCTCATGGTTTTACTGCAGTTATAAGGAATAAAACATCGATATTGCCTAAATTGTTTGCGGTGTTATTTAAACCACAATAAGTTTCTGTTCTTATTCTGGGTCGTTATTTATACAGAGCTGTGTGTTTTAGTCTAACAGTCTTTCATAGTACTATAGGTGGTTGAAATGGGATTATGGGATGACTGTAATTGTATTGTTCTGTAATTCCAAGCTTTGTTGAAGCAGAAAAATGAAAACGTTCCAGTCCCAACACATAGCTTGATATGAACTGCTTGTCTGGGAATACTTGAATCTCATTGTGGTTGAGCGTAGCGCTGAAATAATGGAATCGCTGCTACACTTAAAGCAGCTTGTGTTGGCTTTTCACTTACGATATCAGTCTTGAATGAACAGTAATAATTACCGTTGGTGTCATGTTCCACTGCATATCCCATGCGAGCCTACTCCTGTTGTCATGTTTCATTATTTTCTCATCATGTGCTTTACACGCTACCTTACCCGTCTGACAGAACAGTTTTTCCCTGTTATTAACAGTGAGGTGATAAAATCTAAATCAAAGCATGAAGCATAGAACAGTTTGTAATGCCTTTATTTGCCTTGTTGTTTACTAGCATTTAAGTTCACAAATGCCACTAATTTCACAGTGATGTATTGTTGAAGAACTTCCTACATGCAGGGTTTTTAAATTAGGTGATGCCTAACAGCGTTATCTCAAAGATCCTCATTGTTGTGATTCAGTGCACATCCTTAGAGCTAATTTTAAACCGCTGGTTTAAAGAGACGGCGCTGCGGAATAACCCCCGCCTCTAGTATCACTCTCCTATTGGATTGTGATGTAAAGCGTGATGCATTGTGGGAGGTGGTAATCTAATCCCCAATCCTGGCGCTCCTGAGGGCAAGAGATCTCGCCATGTGATTGGACCATTTATCTTAATAAAGTGACAGCGACGTCATGAAGCCACCACTCCTCTGAGCACCTGCAGAGAAAAAACACACACGCACACAGATACGCTGAAAGACCCACCTCTGACCTCCCATTCCTACCAGGTGCATCACACACTGTTAATTCTCCACCGCAAAGCCTCGTTCTGTATCGCTCGCACTTTACTCTCGAGTAAATTCATTCACAGATTCATTCACTTTTTTTTTTTGCATCCCCATCAAGAAAATCCACACAGCATGAGCTTAATCCACAAAAATACAAAAGATTATCCAACTACTACACGCTCAGGGCCTGATATTTTTGTCAAAAGGAGATTTGGGCTACCAGATGAGAAAATGTAGATACACGTTCCAGGGACTTAAATACTGCAGATTGACACACTAACATCAACACCTGCAGGGTGTATTTCTGTAATCCTGCACTGTACTGCAGTACTCCTGTTAATGTTGAAAGGTCAGTTCACCCCACATTTACATTTTCTCACTTGTCTCATATGGTATCTGTTTGCAGAGATTTGATTATCGGATCTTGATATTTCTGCCTTCCAGTGGTTAACGATTATCAATTAATTTAATTTAAAGACAGTATCTCTTTCCAATAAGAGTGCCACAGTTTCTCTGTCAGCACTTTTTCCACTGAAATCTGTTGGCAGTGAAGTCTATGGATTATCTGGAGTAGCAGGAACATTGTGCCTGGAAAGACAGATTTCTCTTGAATTTTTTAAATGTAATATTTCAGAGCTTTGAGAAACTCCTTCCGCTTCCAGTGGATGGAGATGAAAGCAAACCTTTCATATACCAATGTACTAAAAATATTATATATATTTTATTATAGGATGCATACCACTAAATGTTAATGCGTACATGCCCGAGTGTTCTGGCACAGCACAAAAAAGAGATTCTAGTTCACTGTCTGGATTTCTTGTTGCACCCATAGCCAAAACATGTGCAGAAAGAGGTGCACAGGATATCTTAAATGAATTAACAAGTAATACTGATCATGTATTTATGTCTTTTACAAATTTATAACTGAGCAATATAATCAACTCCCTATATAATGACTCTCCCATCTAGCAAATGGACTACAATTCCACCATCATGGACTGCAGATGGTAGTCCTTGTTCTGCTCTGCAGCTTCAGTGGGCTTAGTCCACCAACATATTAAGTAATGCAGTTCTTTACCTGCTGCAGGCTCTGATTATAGTGACTCTCCACCTGGGAGCAAATTATCAAAGCAGAGCAAAGAGTCTTGTTATTTGTAAAGTTGGAGTTTGTCCGAACGTGGGATGAGATCCTACCTGAAGAAGCAACTGAATGATATGTGAAACCAAAATTAGCAACTTGGCCAGCAAGCCAGGCTGTGTGAAAGCGTGAGATGGGAACAGTCAAGGTTGGCTGGTTAGCAGTAGCTGAGCTTTAATAATAATAGTGAGGGGATTTCCTGTCAAGCATCGGCTGTGTGGCAGGCAGGAATGAGGACCTCAATGTAGAACACTGGGCGCAGACGTGAACATAAATAGTTTTTATTGCTGGACAACAGAACAGGAACAACAGGCAGCAGTCGGGTACAGAGCACACAGCGGGAGAAAACACTGAAGACGACGCGACAAGGGCAAAACACAGACTGGGCACTTAAATACACACAGAGGAATTAGGGAACAGGCAACAGGTGGGGGCAAGGCTGAACATAATTAACCAGGGGAAGCAAAACTGAACATGACAGACAGGGACCACAAGACTATCAAAATAAAACAGGAAAACTGACGGGAAACAAAGACGCGGACTTGACACATGGAAACACAAGGAACTAGACAGAGGACATTATGAATAAACAGAAACCAAAATGAACACAA
>VUQJ01000475.1:0-10627 GCA_015108635.1 Andinoacara biseriatus
TACAGAGAATATATAGAGCTTATCTTGGGAGAATAAATATGTTTGGCACAAAAGTGCATTCAGATTACTATTTTGCTTGCAAACTGCCAGACATGACAGGCTAAAAAAAAATGTGTCAGTACAAAAGTTTTCAGGGATAGTTCATCCTCTTCTACTGTGACTGGAGGAAGTGAGGACTGCAGAAGATGCAGCTGTCCATTCAGGGGGTTATAAATCACAGAGGGCTATATTTGTGTAAATATTGTATTTTTCTATGAAATATTTTAATAAAGCATTTTTAATTCAAGTTTTGATGGTTACTATGTTTAGTTGACACAGAGAAACCTTGGTGAGCTGCTCTCTGAGAGTTCTTCTTCCCAGAACTTTAAATCAGACTCATGATCATTTGCATATTTCCATATTTTGATTCTTGGACCATTAGAGTAGCTTCGCCTGATTCACAAGCGTAACCCTTAGGCCTTGGTGCATCCCCAGTTCTTCCTGTTTGAAACAAGCAGACTTTCTTCTGATTGGCTACCCGTCTTATCGTCTTATCGAAGATCTGAAGAGGGTGCCTGAGATAGAACTTTATAAAAGCTACCTATTCGAAAATCGACCACATTTCAAAAAAGACCTTTATTCAGTATCCATTCATTGCAGTGCCTGACAGTAAAATCCATTTTTATAGAGTGCAAAAATACCTTTAGAGTCACAATTCAGGGCAGTTCAGAGTAAATACAATCATGTGTTCATGGATATTCCCCAAAGAGGAGGACGGCTAGCTTGAGGATCTGACCAATCAGAACACAATATGTGACTAATATGATTAGAACAATGAAGGCCACTGAGACTGGACAGGATTCATCTTCCCACACTTATTTTTGTAAATACACACACGCACACATACACACCTGTACAAACACTCACACACAGCATATAAACAGGCTACAAACGGTAATTAAAATACATTGCTGACTCCCAGGCCAAACGTAATGCAGACCATACAAAATAAGTTCATCTGGACGTTGTTTTAAGCAAGAATGCACACCGTTATCATCAGCAGTAAACATTGATTTCAACAGTTACATCGATGATGGCAGCGAGAGGGCGAAACACTTCAGAGTCACTCGATGTCATTCCAGCTTTTGATTGGCACATTAGTGTCCACGCAGGTAAAGGTTGGCTGTGAGAGGCAGGCGCTCATCAACAACCTGAAAACAGGCTACTGGCTGTGCTTTTTGAAAAGATGGAGGGGATGCAAATGGAGACGGAGAAGGGCAATAAGGCTGAGAGGGAGGAGCTGAGCTCTTCACGGAAGATCTGAAAAATTTAGAAGACGTAGATCTTGTCTCTCTGGACGGTGTCGAGGTCATCATCCATGGTCAGGAGGACCTGAGGGGGAACGGGGGGAGGGGTTAGTGCACCAATCCTGAAGAATACACTGAAGGTTTAGGTTTAAAATATTTTAAACTGCATAACAAGCCTGCTTTGGCTTGTATATTAAGATAACACCTCATTACACACGAACTGTGTATCCTGCATGTTTACATGAACTAAAACATGATTCACGATACCAGGAAGGATCCAAACATGGCGATGGAGGAGAGAAAGTGCCAAATGTCGTGGTCGTCAAAGAATGACAGCAGGATACAGTCCCTGTTGTGCTCACGAGACTCGGCTGGAGTTTTCTGTCAGGGGAGAGAGACACAAGTAATGGAAATCTTTTCTCAAAAGCCCAAATCTTATAGGGGTGTGTGTGCGTGTGTGTGTGTTGCGAACCTGCCAGGTGCTGAGACCCTGGAAGAAGAAATATAGCGCAAAGCCCCATACAACAGCCGTGAAGAGAATACACACCAACGCCAGACACTTGATTCTCTCACCGCTTCGTAGCTGAACACAAACAGAAAACAATTAGCTCAGAATGTCCAAAATACCCCCCCACCCCCCGCACAGAGTTACTAAAGACACAAACCTTCATAATGATGTAAAAGGCAAAGTAGAGCAGCAAGTTACAGATGGCGATGGCCAACAGGTAGGAGGCAAAGTCGTTAGGTTTCTGTATGAGGCCATAGGCAGCCCTGCAGAGAGGGAGCAAGGTACAAATCACCTGCCGCTTCTGCACTCTGCTAATTTAAATGAGAAAAAGCTGAAGAAAAACAGTTTGTTTTACTCACAGAGACCAGTTGACTATGTTCCCCATCACAAGCAGGACCATGCGGTCCTGAAAGACAAACACCAGTGAAAATACGATTTAAAAGCCGGTAATCTGGACTTACTGATGCACTTTATTGCTTTCCGCACCAACCAGTCGCTAAGATAAGATAATAATTGAGTTACTAGGTAGAGGCAGAGCAATCTGCTGAAAGGAGGAAAAGCTACTTTATGCAATACACTGATGCAGAATTTTCTGGTCATTACTCACAATGTACATCGGCCCACTGCACTGCCTGATGCAATCTGTGTAGATGACATAAACGATCCTGCGCAGGATCCCAGCGTCTGATACACAAATATACAGAGAGGAAGGAGATGAGAAATAAGAATTATAAGCTGGTATATTTCATTAGAATATCCTGATAAATGGGCATTAATGACATTAGACACAATATCCTTTAATATATAATAATCCTAGACTACTTTAGTTGCAGTCAATCATTAGTCCAGAGTGATTAAACCCACAGCCTATGACTCACATCAAGCCAATAATACCCATTGTTTCTTTCTTTGTGTGATCTTACCGAGCCTCCATCGACCCATATAGTAGAGCTGTGTGCTGAGCAGGAGCGTGGCCAGAATGTGGATCACAGAGAAAACAATCCAGAAGGCTGTGTTTCCTCTGCCAAAAACCTGAAAAAACCATAACACTGATTATGAAATATGTGTGTTTTTACATATAAAGGATGAGTCAGGTTTAATCCTGTGTGTGTGTGTGTGTGTGTGTGTGTGTGTGTGTACACGTACCACTCCCAACACAGAAAAGAAGATGACAGCAGCGAGGCAGGCATAAGCGGTGTAAGCACTTGCATTGATGTCTGGGTGTCTTTTCTGATAGAGCTTCAACATACACAGTCCAGCAATCATGTACATGAAGGAAGTGTCTGCAAAGGAGGAAAACATTACAAAATGCACCCTGAATGAAAGAACTGGCAACAAGTTGAAACTCAGAATGTACTGCATTTCAACTTTAAGGAGTTGAACTCAAAGGAACTCAAAGGAAACAAGGCCAAAAAAAAAGTAGAAGCTCACGATTTTGGCTTGCACAATGAACTGAGACACACTAAAACCAGTGACAGCTGCTCATATCCAGAACTCTCTGGAAACTACTGATCCAGCCACAATGAAAACAGTAAGTCTGAGTGAGGACACGCATTCTTACCAAACTGGAAGTTGGTGTAGTTGGGACACACATGATAGCAGGCACTGAGTAAACCCTCCATCATCAGAGCCGTTCCCATGGCATAAAAGAGACCAAAGTGCTTTGGGATGCCGCACTCCTGAAGGAGAAAGGGCAGACAGAGACAGGGGATAGCCACAGCAAGTCAACAACCTGATAACTGAGCACCAAGAGGAATTAAACTAAACTACAGGCCAAATGTTGCATACACCACTGTCATTAAAAAACTTGTGCCTCACCAGTGCGTTGACATCGCGGCGTTCCAGAGCGCGATTGTGGGCGACATCTCTTTTGAGAACGATGAGAAGAAAGAGGAGCCCCAGCATCACGTAACCAAGGTTACTGAGGATGTTGTTGAATGCACTGTGTGGGACGAGTTAATCATTACTTTATGCAGGATAATGATGATGACGAAGCAATAATATTTACAGCACACGCATGTTGAAGACGTGCTTACTGCACACCTTAGAGCTCCAAGCGGGTGGGCGCACAGGAAGTTGTAGTAGCAGATATCCTGGTTTCCTGTAACATTGACAACCTGTGAAGAACAGAGATTCACACATTGTATTAATGTGCTGAGGGTATAGTGGAATATTTTTCAATACAATTTTAGTGTTTTTGCTTTATCAAATAATGGATTTCTCCTCTGCATACCGTCTGATAGGTGATGACCAGCTGGATGACTGGCAGGGCGTAGAACACAGCAATAGTTGCAATGTTCCTGAAGACCGGACAACCATCACATGTTGTTTTTACACACATTTAGATATATGTAGCATAAGTCTGCAGCATTTAATTAACAATCTGCATTTTTTATATTTCTTATGGCAGTATGAAATACTCCATAGTGGCATAATGTAAAAACTAAGGCTTGGTTAGTTCACAGTAAATCTATCTAAGACATAAAAGAATATCTTGTTATAAGAAATATTGATGGTTGCTTATTCTTGCTCACCAGAAGTAGATTTGATATTTCTTGCTGAGGATCCTCTTGTCTTTGCGGGCCAAGTCAGACACATAGAGAAATTTCTGTGAGAGGAAGAAGAGGACATTACTAGTCATTAGAGGACAACGAGCAATGAACGAGAGAATTGCCATTTGGATGTGATTACATGTATATTACTCCGTTATCATGAAGCAAGCATTCTCCTTGTTCAAAAATGTCTTCTTAGTTTTTAGCCGTTTCTTCTTTCGTTAAGCACCATCGTTTTCACCCTCATTTTAAATATTTTATAATGCTTTAATGCTGTAATGTTTGCACATTCTGTAACTAGTTTAAAAAGGTGCTGCAGAAGAAATGTTCAATATAACAAAGGAACACATTATTAGCAGTCAAGTCGAAGGTTCATGTTGTCTTTGTGCACTTGTTTGATTCATTTCAGCTCAGTTTGAGTCCATCTGCTGCTCTGCTTCACTGTGTCTGTGTTTTCACATATGGAAGGGAGAAGGAGTCAAGTGAACATAACATTCCCTTCACTTCTGGGGACTCCCTGACTGGTTGGCAAGTGGTTGCTGGAGGTTGCTGACAGTGATGCTGCACCAAAAACCTCCTTGTGATTACTTTGGTTGCTAGCAGATTACCGGGGTGGCCTGTACTTTTGCATGGAAGATGCCGACTTGTCTGCAAACCCTCACCATTTACTCTCCGAGTTGCAGTGAACTTGAAAAAGTGTGACACAAATAGGAGACACAGAATGTTTGTCATCAAAGTAAAAAGTTGCATCCATTTCAAGTTTGCGTCACAGTCTCCACAGGCCACTGTGACTAATGACCAAATCAATCACAAAGAAGTTTTTGGAGAAGCATAAATTTCACCAGCAACCTCCCACAACCACTCACACACCAGTCACAGAACACATACTTTTGCCCAGCAACCACAACCAGTGTCTACCAGGTAATCACTGACCAGTTTTTAGACCTGTGTGGGTTTAGCAATCCGTTTCACATCGACTGCCAGCAGCCACTGGTCAGGGAATACATATTTTCATTAGCGATTGGTGGCTGCCAAATGGTCACCCGCCAGTCTCTAGGCCTGTGTGACTGGGGCCTTATTTTGCTGATTTACACAGTAACCACTTGTGAGCAAGTCTCACAGCTGCAGAGTGAGTGACTAAAAGGCTGCATGCAAGTGGCAGAGAGATGAGGTGGCAACTGCATATTCATAGGTCTGTTTATGCTAAATGAGACAAATGTGTAGAGTCACATCTAAACCATTTTGAGGTAAGAAAAGAGTACTTCATAGAAACTATTCTATGTAATTTTGATAGAGACAACTTTTTAAGAGTATAATCAAAGGCATACCTTTGTGCGAACAATGTTTTTGTCTGAGTGGATGTCGTCCAGTGTGTCGTAGTCATCCTCTTCCACAGAACTCAAAGACTCCTGCCTGCTTCGTGCAACACTTTCCAACGATCGCTCTGATTGGAGGAGGGAAGAGAGGAGAGAAGCTGTCAGTCTATCAGAGCTGCAATGTGAGCAGGTAGATGGACGACTGGATTTAAGGGAATTGCAGGATAATGCAAAAGGTGTTCAAACACATCACACCTTTTAGAACCGATTTACGATTTTCAAAAAATATTTAAATAGATGATTATAATGATTTTTTTGGTCATGATTTTTGCACTGATACGATCATTGTTCGATCATTTGAGTGCCATCAGATGAGAGAATGGACCGCTTTCCTGGCTAAGCATGCTTTTCTAGGGTAAAGCATGGAAAACACTGCATGCAGATGTGCGATTGACATTGTGCTGATTGGTTTGGCTAGTTATATGGCAGCCTGTCACCGATGCGGATGGCTATGTGGTGAAGATGATTGAGGATTGGTCGACGTTTGAAAGGCTCCTGTCCTAATGAACAAAAGACACAGAAAACCAGTGAGGGAGTGGAGCTGCTCACTAAGAAGCCATGTGCAAGCCGCTCTGTGTGACATTAGAGTGGGCCAAAAAAAAAAGAAAAAAAAGATGTGTTTGCTCATACCCATGTATCCATAGTTGTTGTCAGTTGAAGTAGCGCTGTCAGTAATGGCCTCTGAACTCATTGTGCTGCCATTATCAGCTGAGGGGGAGATAAATCTGAGTTCCTCAACAATCAAACAAAAACAATACAAAGACCGACTCTCAAAAACACTCACCGAAGGAGCCGTATTCATATGGGGAAGCTGGAGTCTTCCCTGTGGAGACACAAACTTTAAAAAATCCAAAAAGGTAGCCACACACACACACAAAAAAAAACAAGCAGCACTACAATCAACATTTAGTTAGTATCTTAACACTGCACACTAAAGCATCGCTGCCAGTGAACTGTTAGTGCAGAAAAGCAGGAAGGTGAGGGGGACATAAACACACGAAGGAATCCAGTCAAAAAAAAATTCTTGTAGGTTTAAAGTAGAAAAAAGTATTAACATCTAAAAGTGTGGAGGCTGAGAAATGAACTGCAGTGAACAGGATTGTTTCAAAACTGCAAGTGTCTTGTGGTTTAAAATCAAATCATGGATGGATACAGATACACACTTAGAGGCAGCCTAGAGCCAAAGAAGCACATCAGCAGTGCGCACATTTATCTTTGTGCCTTCATGTTTTTAATGGGAGTACTGCTGAAAATAATAGGTGTGCTTATGTGTTTCTTTAGCTCAAAACCTGTGAGGACAACACAGTGACAAACACAAGCAATACATCAACACCATCAACATTATACTTGGACCGAACAAGTGGCCGTGTGAGTGTATATCTGTATCTCTCTAAAGCCAGAAAAGCCTCAGAACAGAGCTGCATTTATGTCCATGAAGCCCTGTAGCCAATAACATCTCTTTATCTTCTTTCTAGGGTAAAGCGTGCAAGCTACTGCATGCAGAGCATCTGCAGACAAGCAACATAGAGTGAGAGAGGGCAGCAAGTGCACAAGGGGAGTAACTGTGTTGGTATACCATCTCCGGTCTTCCCAAGCAGAGAGGCTGAATCACGCATTAACATGAGGGTGAGAGAGTGAAAGATACACATTCAGCACACGCTTAAACATTCTGTTCTACATTAAAAGACCAATGGAAACTAGCTATCAGACTGCATGGTAAGTGTTGTCTAAGAGCTCATTTATTGTGGTATTTAATTAACAGAACAGGCTTGCTGGTTTGTTTTGAAAATAACATGGTCAATGCACATTGGCCCTAATGGGCCAGTCCATCATAGCTAGTTGCTGGGTTACCTGTCTCAGCAGGCGACATGTCAGCGGGGTTCGGGAACGCCTCTCTCCTCTTATTCAGTCTGCAAAAACAGAGCGGGAAATATGCAAATGAACACAATCTGTATTCAGCACAGTTCCATTCCTGCAGTGCAGATGTATTCTACAATATGACATCCAACCTCGTGGGTTGAAACGTGGGCTGGAAAGGGACTAATTGCTGTATAGAAGGTTGAAAATTTGTTGTTTTTCCAACCAAAGTGCAGAACTTTTTCCTCTCAGTTTCACAGAGCAGAAGTTTCCTTCAGACTGCTGTTTGTGGTGAAGACTCGCAAAGACTATTCAAATTAGTCCTCTGACATAGCGGACAGACGTTCCTTTAGGCAGGACTTTATAAAAACATGCTGTCAAGTTACACCCTGGCTTTTATCTTGTTTTTTCTGTTCTCTCTCTGTGTCAGGACTGCAGGTCTGCATGACGGCTGACACATGCAAACATGCATGACGGCAGACAGGATAAAGACTTCTCTTTGGTGAAAAGTGATATTTTTCCACAGCTGCTTTAGCAATAGTTCCAGCAGGGAGCAGAAAAATAAGAAAGAAAAAGACACCTTATTAATCCATACTTGACTTTTATTTTTCATCTCTTTTCCATTTGTTCAGCTGTTTCTGATCACGCTTCTGCACACTTGCAGGGTTTTTTAAAACGCTGATTATGTGGTCGAGTTTTTCGGGTCCATTTGGAAGTGCACACCCAAAACTACATACTTCCTTCTACCCTGAAAACAAGCCTGAAAGAATTCTTGAAGGGGAAACATATTTGTTGGATGTGGACCACCCAAAAGCAGCCTGACAGTTCCTGCAGGGGGAAATCAGCCTATTGTGTTATATTTGTTTATTATAACTGTTTTACATTTTTTCAGGTTTTGAGTTAACATAACGAAATCCTGTCCAATGGTAGAAAACAAAGATGCCGAATCATTCATATAGGAAGTGCCAGACACAGAGATGTCCATTCTATGTAAAGAAATTCCAACACTACCTCAGCAGCGGGAAAAACTTTTGTACAAGTAGTAGATTAACAACCTAACTGGTGTCTCTGTTGCACAAGCAATTTAAAATCTTACCGTGTGTTTTCCAGACAGGCATAGAGCAAGGTCAGCAGGTAGAATGACAGAAAGATCCCCAAACAGAACAGCATTCCCATCACGTACGCCTCCACTGTGCAGGAGGACATATTTACTGTAAGCCAATTTGCACTGTAATAACGCACACTCAATGGCATGGCAACATCGCCTGCAGCTTACAACATAAAGACACATATACAGTAAGACAGAACATTCTTCCTATGCTGTCAAAAATGACTAATTCAGCAGTCTTTTTTTCCCTGTTTCTTTCATATATGTCAAATATGTGCAGGTGTGACGTACAGTTGATGGCGGGCGAGACCATAACATCGAGGACCTTGCTTCGGTTGCCAGCGTCAATCAGCTCATCAGGTCTCAGAGGGTAAAAACGTAGCGGGCCACCACATGCCTCGTCCTCTGTTTTTACCACCACCACCACATAGAAGCTGTTGCTGGGAAAATCCTTCCTCTGGACAAAGAAACACCTACACTCACATCTACACCAGGCTTTGGAATGACCTTTTCCAGTACATTCTGAATTTCTGAGTAATTTACCTGCACAGTGATGGCACCTTTTTTTGTCATAGTCTGGTACATCCCAATGAAGGCCACGTTGTTGTCAAGGTCATAGACGGGACACTGGAGCGAATGAGGAGGGGGGGAAAAAAATTAAATGAGAAACATTAGACACTAAAAGCATGAAAAAAGTAAAAAGATTGACTTGAATCTTTTTAGATAAATAAAACCACCACCATTTGCTTACAAATTCAGCAGCAGTGACTGCTGTCATGCCCCCATGTGGTCTAGGAGTGCTATTGCTTGAAGACCACAGAGGCTAAGGTGGGGGCTATTTATTTATTTAATTTATTTATTGAGGTGGTGTTTGGTTATTGAAAGCTGAATGCGTGCGCTGAATGAGAACAGAGAACATAACTCTGCCACTAATTGTACCTGGATGTCCTGGATGGACATAACTGAGCAGGGGAAGTTCATGTCCGAGTTGACCTTGACGATCACAGTATCTACCCCATCTGGGAAGACATACTTGAAATACTGAGAGACAGAGAAAGAAGAGGAAAACAGTCAGTAAGGCAGTTTTTTGACGGGAAGTAATCAGAATGGTCAACCTGAGGATGGCATTTTACTTAATGACAGAAGGATCAACTGTTAAACCAATACCTCACATATCATACTCATAGCCTACGGGCCAAATAGGACCATTTGCACTATATGATGAGTGACACGTTATTGAGAGCTGACCAAAAGCTTTTAGACTGTCTTGCTGGACTGTAGAGCACCTCATGCATACAAATGAACTCACAGAGTGGGAGAACAGGAAAGTTGATGCAGAAAACAGACACATACTTAAATGAGGTCAGAGACAGACAACTTCTTCACTGAGTGTTAAAAGAGGCCCAGGCTTTGATTTGCCACAAGATGATCTCTGTTTTCAGAGAACATATAGTCATATAAAAAAAAAGACACATTTTCACAGGATTCAACGCAGTCTTGAGAGAAAAAAAATAAATAGTGCACCCCCACTCCTTCCGTAGGAATTAAGAGGATAAGTTGCAGCAAAGCAGACGTTTTGTCAGTTTGCTGGTCTGGCGGATTCAAATATATGTTTACACAATACGACAACCTTCCTAGGAGGGGACGTCCCAACAAATTCACCCCAATGTCAGAGTGTGCAGTGCTCAGAGAAAATGCATCACAGACTCTACAGGCCTTGGTTAGCATGTTAAAGTTCACAACAGTACAATTAGAAAAAAGACTGGAATAGTATGGCTGTTTGGAAGGGCTGCCAGCACAGAGCCTCTCCTCTCTAAAAGAACATGGCAGCACAGCTTAGGTTTGCAAATCTGCCTCTGAACAAACTACAAGACATCTGGAACACTGGGCCGCATTTACTAATACCTGCGTGGAACTGTTCTTACCCTGCACAAAAAAAC
>VUQJ01000477.1:1979-20867 GCA_015108635.1 Andinoacara biseriatus
TGCTGTTTTTTTGTTGTTGTTTTTGTTTTGTCCTTTTTTTGTTTGTGTGCTTCTGTATTTTCTTACAGATGCAGGAATCTGTGTGTGTGAGCCTTGCATGTACCTGCAGTTCACTGGATGCTCAATGTTGAGAGTGCAGGTAGCCAGGCTCTGAAGGAGAAGCGCAGCCAGGTCAGCAACTTCAGCTCCGACACACACAGCCCTCCTTTATGGAGGAAACAGTGGAAGGTTTGCAAAATTTTTCAGCAGCGTGGGGGCATTTCAGAGAATTTGAAGGAGAAGCTAAACATAATAATACAACAAAAGCAAAAATAACGGAAGTTAAAAAAGTCACTCTCTGTATGGGCTGCCAAGTAGAAACATGCCGGGGACTTTTTTTTGGGTACTGATCTTCGTGCAGAAATGTGCCTAAAAACAGGAAACACCAAAAACCCATCAGCTCACTGTAAAAAGTAACATGGCTGGCAGGACACCTCCTCCTCCCTCGCCCCACATCAAGTTCAGGTGTGTTTCATCACAAGAGCAGTACCCTGAGCGCCTGAAACATGTGGGGCTCAGCTTTAAACAGTCAGATGTGAAGACTGAATGAGGAGCTACAGCACAGAAACACCAGACTGAGAGCTCTGAGGCATCCACCTGCACCAGCTGAATAAAATGCAGTAAAGGGTGAGGAAGACTCACTGTCCTTTGGCTGAAGATGATTTTTATCGGCACGTTAGGCAGCAATCACATACTACAAAACACTTGCAGCTCCTTTTGTTTTACAGCCCACATGCACATCCTGTTTCTGCTCTCACTCTCATTCCTCTGTGATTAATGATTCTTTATGGTGGGGGGAAGTGAGAGCCCCCATAGTGTATTTAAGCTGAGCGCACACACGAGCAAACTGTATTTCTCCTGTGGTTTCAGTCAGGAAGCATGTCAAAGAGCGTTTGGTGTGAGAGGCATCATTGCCTAAATTTGAAATGGGGACGTGCATCGTGGACGGTTCTCTGCTTTATGGCCTCAGGTAGGTTTGTTTCTTAATTCTGTTATTTTTGTGATAAGGATCCTAAATTTTCCTCTTCAAATATGTAGTGTATTTTTTGAGTTTGTTTTTGGCAAGCCGAAATTTCAGAGGCTTCTGTTTTGGCAGTGGAGATGTCTTTGCTCTTCATGAATGAAGAGGAGAATCTGGACTTATCGTGGACTTCTAATATGAAAAAAAGTATTTTTCCCCTCTCTGCAGTAAGAGACAGAACTAATTTTCCTTCAAACTGAGAGTTAACCCAGTTTTGTTTTTTGTCTTTTTACTTTATAGATTGGTCATATGAAACACTTGTAGTGACTGACTTCTGTTTGACTTCTTAGTTTGCTTCTTCCGGATTTGTTTCAGACGGGGAACTTGTTTTAAGAAATACCTGTTAAAGAACTACTGACATTTGACCTTAGTTGACCTGTTTCCTCTCTGAAGAACATCAGCAGATGTCACTGACTCCAGATGTTTATTTGCACGTCTAATTATTTGGATCCAGATTAGCTTTTGTCCCAGTAGTTTCTGTTCATCTTGTTGCTCACATGTGGTTTGAATGTTATAATTTTTAGTCTCACTCAAAGATATGGCTCCAACTAGTAGTTAGCTAGAAGGTAATACAGACTACTGAGGTGACCTCTTGTTGTCCTTTGAATAAGCACATGTAAAATCTCTCCAGGTGCCAAACAATTAAAACATGTAACGGTTCCCAAGTGCATTAAAAGAGTGTCATGCACCCAGGCATGAAAAAAGTTTTGTCTGACAAACTAAACCCAAACAAACAACAAAAAAGTTTTATTGTCTGCTCTTGGTGTTTTTTGAAGTTTTGGTGCCTAATGTTACCAAGTGTAAAATGAAACTGTGTAAAATGAATAATGACACTCAAACTCCAGCCTAATGGTTGGCAATCCCATGACAACCTGCTGCTAGTAGGTCCAGAAGGGTGCATGCCAGCAATGACTGATGGCGGCCATATTGGAATTAGAAGACTTACATCCTGTATGACCAACAACCTCAAAAACATAAAAAAAAAACACACACAAACAATTATTTTGTTGAGCGGCTACTAAAGGTAATGATAAAATAAATGTTGTTGTAAGGACAACAAGCCGAGAAACAGCAATAATCGCAGCTGCTTTAAGACAGAAGAGACAGGGTCTATATTCCTTAATCCCGTGTGAGGCCGTGCTGAAGGAGGTTTACTCCACTCGGATCATAAGAGTGCATTAAAGACAATGAATGAAGTGAATTCAGGAGAGACGGTTCAATAACATTTTTTCAGATGAATGATCTAAACTGAATCACCTCCTAAAGCAGTCAGTATATCTCAGAGTTCTGTCAGCTGTTAGCAAACATGCAGGAATACACTCACATGGTGATCATTCATTTTTTTCTAAGCTAACGCCTAATGTAACAAGACAAAGTCAATGGCTGTATTTGTTTTAAGACATATAACAAGTCAGCTTTGATTTATTGATTTACCTCACAAATGTTTCACTTGTGCTGAGCCATCATGGTCTCTCCAGTTGGAATATATAAGGTAGTTAAAGTCTCCATAAACTTGTTTTCTATATGTATAATTATGCAACCTATTGAATGTTTTTGTTGCTTTTAAAAGTTTCAAACACTTTTTGAACCTGATTTTTCACAAGGATTTTGGATGTATTCACACCATTTCCCAACAGCCAATGGTGATGGGAAATGCTGATTGGGAAATGCTGGGCTATACTGTATGTATTTTTGGGAAGTGAAAACTGAAGCCAACATACAAGTAAAACTGCAGCTCCACTGAATATAATGATTTTGACTTTCCAAAGTTAAAAAACCCCTCTATGTCATTTCTTGTTTATCAGGCCTTCACTGAAGCTGAGTTCTCAAAGTGTGACCGGCAGGCCAATGGCGGCCCTCGGTACCATGCTATTGGCTACTTTACCTTCATTCATCTAAAGTTTATATGCTATTAAATCATACAGAATCAGACTAAAGCAGCATTTTTCTGCAAATTCAATTCTTCTCACCATCATTACAGACTAAACATTCTTATCAGCAAAGACTATTGGTGATATAACAGCAGTAAACAGCATCCTCTGGTCAGACCAGCCTGTTCTCATCCTCCGGCTGCCAGTTAGGAGCCTTATGCTGTGTCAAAACTGGTTGCATGGCAAATTTATACACATAGTGTAATTCTGCATGCGTGTTTATAAACCACTACTGTACCCCCTCACTCCCAACCGGTTGCAGCAGATCGCCTGTCCCTCCCTGAGCCTGGTTCTGCTGGAGGTTTCTTCCTGTTAAAAGGGAGTTTTTCCTTCCCACTGTCACCAGCTACTTGCTCACAGGGGATCGTGTGATTTTTGGGGTCTCTTTCTAATATTGTAGGGTCTTGTCCTCACAATATAAAATGACTCAAGGGATCTGTTGTTATGAATTGGTGAACTACAAATAGAATGAAACTGAACTGAAAAGCAACAACAGTAACCACTAACAGGGTTACTGTTCGAGGGCATGTTTTTGTGTACCTGGATTTGGTTCTAGGATTTCATGATTTTCTGTTTTGGATCGTGAGTTTCAGTTTTTGTGATACCACGTGTTCTGGTTCATGATGTTTTTATTAGTTGCAGTTTGTGTTTCCCTTGCCTCTGACACGTGTTAGTATTCATATCTGTGGAAGTTCTCTTGTTTATTTCCTGTTTCACTTTTAAGTTGGTTTTCATGGTTGCCTTGCATTAGTTTTGCTTGCTGGTGTTTCATCTTCTGCATCCGCCTCAATAAATGGCCACTAACCCCTCTGCTTGTGTCCTGCATATGGGTCCTAACAGTATACAATAGCCAAATTAGCCAAACTAGGCTTGGTTACCTAAATGGAACAGGCTCTCAATGGCAAATACAGAGGCTCAATCTCAGTGGCTGTGCTCAGCACCTCAGAGGGCCAGCCCTAAACGGCACCTAACAGGGAGATCCAGGAGGCACAGACAAAGCTGAATTTTACAACATGTCAGGATGAGAAAATGCAGACATATTAGAAAAAAAACAAACAAATCTAAATTCGTTGCTCCATAAATGATGGCAAGCCATCCTAACTCAAACCATGCTGCAACTCTCAATCCCATCCTGGGTCACTAAACTGAGACTCAGTCATTAAAATTTGGAAAGCCCCTGCACTGAAACTTTTCCCTCTGGCTGCATTTAAAGCTGACTGTTCCTTATTCTAAATTAATTTGCATCCAGTAACTGAAAACAAAGAGTTATACAGCATTCCCCCATGAGTCACAGATTTTAGTGACTGTAAATCCTTTGAATTTCAGCTGGACATGTTTACCAGACACAAGGTATTTTTCCAGTGGTCTGACATTGTTTTAGAAGGCTGTGATCCAGCTTTACCATGACCATAAAATAGAAGTGGTTCCTCCTATCAGGCTGCACATTGACTGCACAATCTCAAATAACCACACACCGGTCTTCGTTTGGTTTCAGCGCTGCTGTGGGTGCATTAACTACTTCTGTAGGACTAAGAAAAGCATTTGTGTGTCAGACTAGGACTGGACAAGAAATCTTCCTGTTTTTCACGCCGTATACTCTTTTTTTAAAGGTGCTATATAAATAAAGTTTATTATTATCATTGTTGTTTTAGACAGTTCATCTTTATCGGGTGCCTTTCAGGTGCTGTCTCATTGGTCACAGTCCACCAGCCTCCCGTGCTTTCTGCTGCTCTGGGTCGCGATGTTATCATGCCCTGTGAGCTCCAGCTGCAAGATGAGAAGCTGATGTCCCAGCCTGTCCTCTACTGGTGGAAATTAAATAAGGAGGGTGATGATTTCACACGATTGATCCCCTCACAGCCTGGGAATGATGGCCATGTAAACATTCTGGACACTAATGGGACCTCCTCAAACAAGTCAATAATCCTGACAAATGTGCAGTGGGCTGACAGTGGGAAGTTCAGATGCAAGCTCTCTCTTCACACAGAGAGGAATGGAAGCTTCAGGAAGAAAGGGAACACAACTTCACTGGTGGTTTATGGTAAATGCGAGGCTGCAGATTTTTTGTTTCTAGCACATTGCTTTACAGGGAGACCACAAGTCACACTATACATCTACTGACTCTTATTTTCCAGGGTTTGAGTTAAAGAGAGGCGGTTTATAGTCGGGTTCAGGGCTTATGTTAGATTTAAGTTCTGTTTCAGGATGGAAAGGCCTATGCGGCAGGGTAATGTGCGTGCATGCCATCTCCTCTGCAGACCTACATGGCTGCGTGCCGCCAAAGCTGAAAAACATTTGGTTTGATTTCCTGCCTTTGCTATCACAGCAGCAGCTTTGAACAGCTCACACAGAAAACAGAAAACCACTTAGAAATAATGGCTGATTAACAGCTTTGTTACATCTCCTCATTTTCAGTATTTTTACTGGATTTTCACCACTAGGGGATATTTTTAAAAACTGGCCCATTAAAAAAAACAAAAACAACACACATAAAACAATCAAGCCAAATGTGAAACAAGCAGTGCTGCCCACCTGCTTCGTTTAATCCAGTTTTAATTTGGGTCAGGTTTGAAACCCTGGGAGATGCGGCCATCTTTGCATCATATTACATATTACAAGTCGGTTCAGCAGACTGTTTGTACCAGAATCTGTTAAATCAGAAAAAAACAGAAAAGATTATTACGTTTAGATCTGTAAGATTATAATTTGCACTTGAGAGTTTGTGTTGAGCATACAGTTTAGACTGAGTTTGTGTGACTGTATCTTGATGGTTAATGATGGGATTCACAGGCCATTGTGAGCTTTAGCAAATGGAGGTTCATTTCTAAAGAAACCACAGGAAAAACGTGGGAAAGGCCTTTACTTACATATGTAAAGAGAGTCAAATGAAAGAGGAAATAAATCTGAAACCAAAATGTAAAAAAAAGCCCAATACAGCTTAAATATCCTGTTTGAAATTCCCTGATGAGAAACATAACTTTAATTAGTGACTTAATTTGGTATGCATGTTCCAAAGTTTCAATGATTCAGCCGCGAGGAAACAAAAGAGTTTCATGAAAATCAAAACACAGCAGCAGTGCTGCTATGCGTGTCTGTGCTTTACAGCTGTGTGCTCTTGTTTCAGATGCCGTGGTCTTTAACGTCACCAAACACTGCCTGCTTCGCTGCGAGGTCAGCGTGACGCAGCATGCTGCATTTGCTTTGCACATTTTCCACAACGGGCGCAGACTCCAAAATGCTACCTTAGCTCCAGGAGACGCCGGCGCTGCTCTGCCATATGTAACTCTCTCTGAGACCATACCACTGCAGTGGCATGGGACATATGAGTGTCAGCTCCACCTGAAGGATGAGCTGATTGCAACGAGTGTCTTCCACACCAACCTGCCTGGTAATTATCTCTCTCCTGAGAGGAATACCAGACACTCTGCAGAGTTTGTAAAGTAAAAATTAAGGTTTGCAGTATGTTGGTAGTAACAGGAAATAGGAACAATGCTAAATTTAGTGTTTCTTCTTGTGGGTGATTTTCTTTACATGCACTAGACTGTTCACTTCCACATCTTTAAAAGTTGAGCTAAAAATGTTTTTTTTTTGGGGGGGGGCAGCTGTGTGTCTGCATTTTGGACTTTACACCATTGCTCTCGTTCAGCTTCAGTCGCCATCCCTCCAAGACAATTCAGATGTTTTGAACATGAAGTCCCTGAGAGTTTTTTTCTTCTTTAAACCACTTTAAAACACAGTAATGTGAGTATGTTCCTTTGAAGAGAAGATTTGTTTAATCTAGAAGTGTTTTTTCCTCATTGGCTGCAGAAGCTGGAGAAGCTGAAAAAAATGTGACCAGAACATGTTCACCAGCTCTTCCTGGTGAGTTTGTCATTTAGGAGGTTTAAGGACTCCAGCTCTGTACTGATGTGTTATTAATACTCAGATTCAATTTCATGCCAGTGGTTTTGTGCATCTTAATTCCAGAGGTGTACCCAGAGCCGTGGCTCCTGTATGTGGCTCTCCTCCTGGTGCCTGCCACCATCCTGCTGGGCCTGGTGACTTTCATGCTGATGTGCAGATGAGCTTATCAGCATCTGGCTGGAGTGGAGAGGAGATGGAGATCTCAGCAGTGGAGATCCAGTCTGTCAAACAATCAGTCAGCCACAATTAAACTAGAGAACAGACAGGTCTAAATGATTTTAGCAAAATCAGTAAACAACTAAAAGGCCGTTTTGCCGTTTTCTCAACACAAGTCAGGTTTTTGAAGCACATAGCAATCACCACTTCTATCATTACTATAGAGGCAATGAACTACAAAGAAAAAACCTGTATAGCTGCAAATTGTAACTAAAACTTTCCCCACTAGGGGGCAGAGTTTTACCAGTGGGTGTGTCGCTGCAGCATTTTGCATTCAAATTGATATTACAGTACAGCTCAGCCCTATTTTTAACTTGAGATAATAACTCTTCGGCATGCAACAAAAACATTTTGATCATAAAGTTACAGAGGTTATTTCATTTAATTGTGCTATTTAATTCAATTCAATTTCATTAACAAAGCGCCAAATCACAATAACAGGCCTCACTAATAGCTTTAATTGATTTTGGAAGGTTTCAGAACATTTTGAGACAATCAGCACCTTTAAACGCATGTTTGTGGTCAGTGTTCTTACTAATCCTGTTTCAGCTTTTATTGATTAAATATTCTTCCTGTTTGATTCATGATTAGACTCTCCTGGTTTGTATTAGCATGTTGCACCTTCAAAGCCTGACCGGGGCTTGTGTACGAATCATCTATGGCTCTAATTCCCATATACCTGGGATTTTTATAATGTGCAGTAATGTTTACATGTTTTACTAATGGAATAAATTAGTAATCAAAATATGATATGTGAATAAACCATGATTTTTACTGGCCTTGGTACGACTCTGTTCACTCTTCTTTCTATTAGGACAACATGATAAGGAATTACAATAATCCATCCGAGAAGTAACACATACATGGGCTAGTTTTCACTCTGAGACACGAGGTTCCTAATTTTGGAAATATTGTGCAGACAAAAAGGCAGATTTGTTGTTAAACTGTGAGTTAAAAGGACAAATGGTGAGTTAGCTACAGCAGCAGCCCGATTAGCAGGCTAATGCCTTCACTGGGTCGGAGGATCTGAGATAAGCTCGTCTGCAACATGAAGTTTATCATTAATATGCTGCTGAGTGGTCTGGATTAAACTACCAAAAAGTCTTCGCACTGAAATCTCAGCTAGCCCAAAAGTGTTTTATTTCTGAAAGCTTAAAACAACATAGTGTTAGTAAAGAGATGAGAGCTGAGGAGCATTTTGGGGATTTTAGTTTATTCAAAAAAGAAAGGACGCAGGCCTGCAGTTTGAGCAGGTCGTTGAAGCTGTGACAGCTGGATGAACTGTCCCATGTGGGTTTCAAACCGACTGTGGACCGACTTTCCTGCGAGGGCGTCGTGGTTTAGCCCTGGTTGCCTGAGTGTGTTAATGACTAACACAGGACAATGTGGTTAGAAATTCACGCCTGACACCCCACTGCTATCATCTAACACGACAGATTGAGTAGTTAGCCCTAATGATGTGAGAAAGGTAGAAACTTTCCGTGTGGTTGTAAATGATGAGTGACAAATATGGACCTCACACGGTGCTCAGTTCAGTATTTGGAGACTAATGATGACTAAATATTTCCTGTCTGTGTTCATCCATTTATGTAATTCAGTGTCTTTCTTAAGAAGAAGAAGAAGAAACAGCCTTTATTGTCCCACAGAAGGAAAATTTCTTCTGAATTTTTTTTCTTTGAGCGTCTGTGAAAACAATTTGCCTGCAGGGATTAATGCGCTTTTTTTTATGGTACTTGGTTTTTTAGGTAAAATCCGTCACTAACTGAATGTCAGATGTGAAACTGAACACAGTAGATGTACACTGCATGTGAACATGATAAAAACTTAGCCATTTTTCAGAAGCTTGTCATACTCACTGTCCACTTCTTCATGGCTCAGATCCAGCACGGTGCTGCAAACCTTCCTCAGAGATTTTGGTTCATGTTGACATGACAGTGTCACACAGCTGCTGCAGATGTTTTTCAGCTGCACATCTACAGTCTGATGTGAATCTCCTGGTCCAGCACATACCTGAGATCTGGTGACTGTGGAAGTCATCTGAGTGCAGTAAACTCACTGTCATGTTCAAGAAACCAGCTTGAGAATAACTGAACTTTGTGTCACGGTGGAAGCAGCCATCAGAAGACCGTGCACTGTGGTCATAAAGGGATGGATATGGTCAGCAGCAACACTCTGGATGGCTGTGGTGATGCTCAGCTGGTACTAAGGGACTAAAAGTCTGCAATGAAAATATCCCACCACACACATCACACCAGCAGCAACCTGAACAGCTGATACAAAGCAGGATGGATCCACGCTTTCATCTGACCACGCAACATTTTTCCATTTTTTTTATCGTCCAGTTTTGGTGATGCTGTTTGAATGACAGCCTCCTTCCTATCGGCTGGCAGCAGTCCGGCCATTCTCCTCTGGCATCAACAAGACATTTTCTCCCACAGAACCGCCCCTAACTGGATGTTTTTCTCTTGTTCAGCCCTGTCCTCTGTCAACCCCAGAGAGTTTTGATGTGAGAAAATCCAAGCAGAGCAGCAGTTTCTGGAATCCTTAGACCAGCCTGCCTGGCATCAACCACCGTGACACATTCAAAGCCACTGAAATCACCTTTCGTCCCTATTTTGGTGCTCAGTTTGTCGTGACCTCATCTATGTGCCTAAATGCATTGAGTTGCTACCATGTGTTGGCTGATTATGTACATTTAGGAGCGGCTGAGCAGGTGTACCTAATGAAGTGACCCTTAGAAACCTCAGTCGACAGCCTGTCTCACAAATCGTGTTTCTTTTTTTTTTTTAAATCAACGACATTTGAATTTCAAATAATTTAGTTATAAATTGTGATCAGACCGGTATTACAAGATGTAAGATTTTATTTTAAATATAAGCATCACGTTTATTCCATTTACATATTTCTATGTGTCACTGCTTGCTGCAAGGTGAACTTGAACTACTCATTTACCCAGCAGCTTAATCAGTCACACTAAAAGGCTAAAAGAGCAAGAGCTCACAGTTTGAGTTTCCCTCATGGCAGATTTGATCGTGCTGTTCTCAAAAATAAAAATGTTTTGTTTTATTTTGTTTTAATTGATAAAATGATGATAAAAAAAATCTTATACACAAACTTCACCTTCCCAGAAATCCGAGAAAGACATCCAGGTGACTTCACGACAGAAGTCAGGCAGAAAATGAGGTAAGCGCTGCGACACCGGTACAACTTTTATTTTGAAACTACTTTTTCTAGCCAAGACTAGAAGTCAGGAAAATCAGCCAGAGATTATTCAGCACGGACGCGTTTAGAGAAACAGAAAAGTGTTCTGGTGCTGTTTTTTGCAGCTGTTTCCAAAGAGAGAGTTTTTTTCTTTTTGTCCCTAAATGTTAGGCCATACTTAATTTATTTTTAGCCTTCAATCTCTAATTTGCTGCAGTATTTTTCACCAATTTCATGGAACAAAAGTAAGAATGAAATACATAATGGGCCGTCAGCTGAGGTCATTGCTGGTGGAAATGTCTGCTGGGTGCTCTGATTTGTTTTTTTGTTTGTTTTTTTTATTATTATTTAAAGACATTTCTAACATGCATTTATTCAGAAACGGTGCAAAAAAATAATAATTCATCACACACACACACACACACACACACACACACACACACAAAGCCTCACATTACACTGCTCTGTTATTAAGACCTCTCTGGTTTGCCAGCACGTGGGGGTTTCAGGAAGGGACTAAACATCACATAAAACCACTGTTGCCATAACAACGGTTCTATACCTCTCCCCCCTCCTCTTCGTTCTTCATCCCTCTGCTGCAATGCATCACACCCTCCTCCTCCCACCTCTCCTCCTCCTCCTCCTCCTCCTGCATGCACTTCCCTCCCCCAGCCTTCACCCATCCCAAAGACTGATTAGCGCGGCATCCTTCCACTGACACACCATGTAATTTCTGGAGCTTTTTTTTTTTTCTTTTTGTGTGTGTGTGTGTTTTTGTGTTTTCTCGCTCAGGATTTCTGAGAGGAATATGTGGCTCTGCAGAAGATTTTTTGGCTATTCTTGACGGCGAAAAGAAGATTTTTCTCCCCCTTTTTTCCCGTTCTTTTTTCCTGGTGTGATTCCCAAAGATCCTAAAATCTCTCCGATGTGAGGGAGACATGGATGGATGAAAGCAGACCATCTCTAAGCTATCAGTAGAAGGACGCGTTTCAAGGATACCAGTGTGGAAAGGGCGCAGGATTTGTCCTCTACTAGAGGATACTCACAGGTAAACAGGACGTGTCGACGCTGCGCTCGGCTCCGCTGCGTTTCACTCAGAAAGAGCACAGACGGGACCTTTAGTTAGGCTTTATTTTAAGCTAATTCACTGATGTGAGACCGGCCGCTACTTGAATGTAGTTTGGCGAGTTCAAACGCAGCCACGCCGCTGGAATGCACAGCTGGAATCGCGCACTTTTCTGGTCTCCAGAGACGCACAGGAGAACCGGCCGACACAGCCGCTCCGTGCGTGCCATCTGAACAGCGGAGCCACCTGTGCAGCTCATGCGCAGACAGCAGCCAAAATAACCATATGTGCACGCACAGCGGGTGATTTCATAAGAAGCTAAACATAAGACTCTTCCCCGGAAGAAGGCAAGCAATAACACTGACACGAGGCAATACTTAAAGGTGGTCATTTCTTCCAAAGCCAAAGAGAGGCGCACACTTCCCACTGCTTCCATCTCACCCACACTGTGGCTCCTCGAAGCTCCAATCCTCCCTTTTTTAAACTCAGGTTGTATATGAGGAATAAAGTCAGCTCAGTGTTTCTTGTGGATTCATGCATGCAACATTTTGACAGACTTTTGAACAGCACAGTCATCGCCAGCTCTCACAAACTTCACGTCTTCCATTTCCAGCACAGTTTCCATCGTCCCCTACCAGCTCAGCTTCAAATACCAGTCTTCCAATAGCTTTTATTACCTTTATCTGGTGCACACAATCTCAATAATGAGACCTGAGGGTGTGCCACAGACTGTAAATAGTTGAACAAAGAGGCCGAAACCTGAAACCTGGACTGATTCTTCCCTCCAGTAACTCTAGATGCTCAAACATTGAGAGGCTGGACAGCTGAACAGATCCAGAGAGGTTCAGAAACAAACTGCTGCTGCTGATGTGAGGATTTTCCAGGTGCTTAAGAAGGACCAGAGAAACAAGAGGACCCACCCACACCCCCATCCCCGAGAAAAACAGGGGGAGAAAAAGAAGAAGAGGAGGAGGAGGGTGAGAGTGAGGGCGGACCACACCCAGAGTCCCAGCAGTGTCAGGCGTCGCCTCCTCTCACCTCTCAGACTTTTAGTCATAATCAGGACGTCTTTGGCATGTTTTAGCTCTGAGGGTTTCAGGATCTCTCCTGTCTGTCTGTGTGTGTCCTATTCTTAAGTGTGTGTGTGTCTGTGAGTGTGTGTTGACAGAATTGAGAGGCACCACCACCCCTGTTTCCTCTGTCAGGATGTCTGCAATGAAAGAGCTGCTGGTGCTGCTGCTGCCTCTGGTCCTCCTGGCACTTCAAGGTGAGTGGCGACACCGCCTCGTTTGTTGCTGCTGAGGTGTTTCTGTTTGGGGGACTTGCTGTTCTCTTTGTGTGCGTCTGATTTTTGGTGTTCCATCATGGAGCTAAAAGCCCAGCTGTTCAAATTTTTAAATGAGATGAGGCCATGTGGCGGCTTTAAAACGCAGAGCACAAACACACTCACGCATACCGACACAGCATCTGTTGTGTATCTTAAAAGTCACGAACAATGTGTGTGTCTGTGCCTGTGTTCACAGTGTGGAGCTTGTGCTTGTGATTGCTTTTCATTATTGATTAACGTCCCAATGAAGTTCTCAATTAATCAGCTGTGAAATGTGATGTCCTAAGACGTCCAATTTATGTCAATAAACACAGACTGAAGTAACCAACCCTCGCACTGGAGAAGCTGGAGTCAGAGGAGATAGCTTAAATAATTAAATGATTGATTAATTGGTAAATCCTCTGAGGTGCAGATCAGTCCAGATCAGGGATGAGCTCCTGCTGATCTGCCTGTTGTGCTCTTGGAAAAATAAAGAACAACAGCTGGTGATTCTTTAATTTGTGTGGAAACCAACCAAGCTTGAATCTGAATTATTTCTGTTAATTCACTTTGAAATGGATCTGGCATCCCAGAAAACATTTCAACGTTAAATCACTGTTGGACCACCGTCTCATCTCGAAGTCCAGGCTTGGTTGAAAAACAGTGCCAAAATGAAAGTTGTGCTGACCTCACAGGCATAACTTCACTGTCTGCTCGATGTGCTTCTTGGACCTCTTAGTGTGTGTGTGTGTGTGTGTGTGTGTGTGTGTGTGTGTGTGTGGGGGGGTTAATCCAAGAAAAGCTGGGCCGCAGCAAACTGTGACCTCGAGTTTGCTCTCAGACTCATTTCTTGTCTTTTCCCAGCAACACAAACTGAGACACACAGATAAAAGTAAACGGCACGAAAACGACAGGCAGTGTGATTAGTCTGTGTAGGTGGAGTGAATGTTGTGTGGCAGTTGGATGCAAACCATTTTATAACTAAATGAGCTGTCAGTCAGTTCTTGTACCACATAAAACAAAGACGAGCGCGTTTGCTTTGTAAGTGACGGTCTTCGGGGACTTTTCTGCTGTTTAACTGAGGGGATGACATCAAGGTCTCAACCATGTTTGCTGGCTTCTGCAGCCAGTTTAGAATCACCAGATAACCCAACCTGCATGTGTTTAGACTGTGGGGGGGAAATCGAGCCGCCCACCAGGCACATAAAGAAAAGAGACGTCAGGTGGGGTCAAACTCCGAACCTTTATGTGCAGATGAAAATGCTAACCACTGAAGCGCTGAGCCACCAATGGACAAGACAGAATGTATTAAATACTTTTCACTTAACTCAGGCAGTTAATCCTTAAAAGCTAAGCGTAAGATTGATATTCTACCTAATTTAGAAGACAATGCCACTTAAAATCCAAACTAATCTGTGCAAATATGAACCTTTTACTCCTTGCTGAAGTTTTTGCCTTCAAAACATAAAAATAACTACCTCAAGGTCCAAAATTTAACCTTAAGGGGCAAATATATGTAGATTCTACCCACGGTCGAAAACTCAGGTGAAAACGAGCATCCTTTGAACAGAAATCAGCTTCCTCTGCTCCTCCTGCATCGTTTGAGATATCATGACTCACTTTCTCACCTTCACAGGAAGCATTTATTTATTTAAAGCACAAGAAACACCTTCTGCTGATGTGTGGAAAAAGCCCGAGTCTCACCATCCATCACATTTAAATGACTGAATGTCTCCTGAAACCTGCAGGCTGAGAAACACGTTGATCGGGTTTGAAAATGCTTCTAAATGTAAAACAATCAATTTGTGTATATTAAAATAACAGGATGCAATTTGGATCAGTAATGACCACGAAAGCAAAGACTGTCATTTAAAGCATGCCAGACGAAAAAAGTACTTTTGATGAATTTTTTAAAAAAAGCACAAAGACAGCATTGCAAATGAGATTTACTGAGCACTTATCTCTGTCAGCCAGCTGCACTCTAACTCACACTCAGTCACTCACAACAATGCTGCACATGCATGGATCAACATAACACCAACGGCTCAAAAAGTGGCTCTTCATAAAAGACCCAAGGAAAAGCTGTAGGAGAGTGAGTGCAAAAGTAAAACTGGGCAAAAAAGCAAGAAGGTTACACAACGTCTATCAGCAGGATGGTTTGGTTAAAGTCCCGGTGGGTTAGTTAAGGACTTGAGCGTGAGTTGAGGAAGGATGGCGATATAATTGAAGGCACAAAACTGGATGGAAACTGTCAAAATAAGAGAACAGATCGAGGTGGATAATAATAGCAGTTTGTGCATTTTAAGCTAATAAAGAGACATATTTAAAGGAAACTTAGTTAAATATGATCTGATGACCCACTGTTAAACCCACTCAGCTGCAGAATACATTCAGAAATGCAAACTAGTTCCAAAATACATAAAATGTTCCTTGATGCCTAATTGAATAAGCCTTTTGACTCTTACAAACTTTTTTACTAGCTGCAGTTTACAGTGGAGGAAAATGCGGTTTCCCTAAATAAAAAAACAACAAAAACCCTCAATGGAAGAAAATGTCCTTATTTAAGCCAAAAGATGAAATCTTTTTCTGCACCAGGAATATATTTGATATTTTTATGCAAATAAATCCATCTAAAAACGAACTTTATCTCACAGATAAGAAGTGAAATATTTCTTTGCTTTAAAAAAAGACAAATTTGATCTTTACTTATTTTTGTCTGTATTTGGTTTTTCATATTAAATACAGTTTTACATAGTTATCTTAGAAGAGAGTTTTTACAGTTTGTAAACAATTTTTGAGCAGATTTTGTTCTGCAAACATCTCAAACTGAATGGTACTGACCTAAAGCTTCAAAGGTACTTAAAACTACTTATTTATACAGAGGTGACCCTCAGGGTTCAGTGCGCGATCATCTGAATTTCCATTTCTTTGAGCCCAAGTGTTTTTTTCAGATTTCAGCCTGCTCCAAACATGCTGTTTCACAGTTTTTTCTCCTCCTGGATTTGTATGATGTCAGAGAGAGCTGATATCCTTATATGGCCAAACCTTCTGTTTGACCATATAAGGGATAGCCACACAAAAGACAGCTGGCTTAAATGGGGAGAAGCTAAAAGCTTGTTTTAGACAGATAATGAACTGAGGCTGTACCAAGGCCCAGTACAAGATTATTTTGAACTGTGACTCATGCAAAGCTACTTTAGTGGAATTTAGAACTGGAAATGAGCAGAATTGATCCTTTTTAGTATTCCCTAAACCGCGATCCTTTCCTGACCCAAAGTGAGAAGTTTGGTAAAAAGTTGAATGTTGCTTACGTAGGTCTGATCTGATAGTTTAAGTGGAGGAATTTCAGTAACCCAAAGCTGCATTAAAAAAAAAAAGCTACGGTTTTAAAAGCTACAACAATCATTTGACCGTAGTGTGTGATTTCCTTTAAAGCCTGACCTGAAGCCCATTAAAACCTAATGCATTACGGCTACAGTTGCAACATGCTGGAGCCATTTAGTCCGTAAATGCCTCAAGTTCCACCATACTTGAAGAACTGCACCATCTCCATTCCATCACATCACTCCATCCTCTGCATCTGCACCACCATTGGAAATTCCATTAGAGAGAAGCTCACAAGTTTAAGGAGCCAGGCTACAACATAAACTAATTATGACTACTCCAGATCTGCAATGCAGCAACCTTTTAAAATGCTTTTAATTAGATTTGCACCCGGCAGTTTCAGAAAAGGGTGCGATGGGAACCAGGTTTTCCAAGCAGCTTTATCATCATTTACAGGCGAGAAAAATCAAAAAATAACTAGCATTTGTCTTTTTCAGAAACCCATCAGTCACCTCTTTCTGTGTGTGCACTTTCAGCCTCTGATAAAATATTAGCCCTTCAAAGATATACAAGCCTGGTCTGAAACTGCATGTCAGATGCTTGGAATCTTATTTTATCACCTCACACAAACAAGGAGCTCTTGATTGATGTTTTTATCTGAATTCAACAGGAACAAAAACGTGATTTTGGAAGCTATCAAATTACATTTTTCTTCTCCATCTGCAGCTGCTGCTCACTTCTGATTCTGAAGCAGCTTTTTGATTCTATTTCAGGCGAGATCCTTTCTAACCCACAAATCTGGAGCGAGATAGTGTGCCACGACCTAATTGCATGGTGCATGTGTCCCACTCGATTGTGTCACACACACATGACAGGAGCATACACACACAGAGACACACAGACACACAGACACACACACACACCTGAGCCCCTGTTCATCCAGCTGTGTGTGACAGAGGTTTGTAATCCCAATGTGTTGCTGTTGCTGCTGGAAGGGGGAGGCTTTGATGGGCTTTGATGGGCTTTGAAGGACGAGGCGACCTTCCACGCAGCTTGTGGAATAAAGCAGACCACTGGTATCAGATTTCATCCATTGGGGTTCTTGAGAATATTGGAAGAAAAGTACTTTGGTACAGCTGAAAGGGGGGAAAATGAAGGCCTGTTTGTTTACAAGTGAAATCAAAGGATTTCATCAGAGTCCACAGGTGTCCAGGAAGATGTTTTTACAGCAGGTATTAAAGCACAAATGAATCCACGAAGCTCCTTGGATGTGTGATGTGTGTATGAAGGCCCCAAAGTGCCAAAACCACAAAAAAATAAATAACTAAAATATTGTTAAACAACAACAACAGCAATAATAATAATACATGAATTCATCAATTCTGTATTTATTTAATCTAACTTTGATATTTACATTTATTCATTTAATTTCAATGTACTTAGTTGCCTTTACAATTTTCCATGTTAACCTTTATTATTTGTTTAATTAAATAATTTTAAATGTTCCATTTTTTTTATTAATTTTTTTTCCATGTTAATCATCCAGCTTTATTTCACTTTCCAACATATTCATCTCCAGTAATTTATGTTTTAATACACACATTTTTTTTCTTTTACTTATTAAGGTATTCATTATTATTTATTTTTATATTTCTGTATCATTTCTTCCATTTACTTTCACGAACTTGTTGATTTCTGTTTGCACAAAACTGTTCAGTGTGAAAGACTTCAGCTCTGAGTGCTGCAGGAATGGATGTGCTTCACTTTTCTACCTCTAATTCAGATGTTTTTAGGAAAAAGTGTCTGAACTGACCTGGAGGGAGAATTGTTTGAGGGTGAGATCGATGAGTTTCAGACAGAAAACAACAAGTGAAGTATTTATGAAGAATGTGTTACAAAAGTTTAAAATTCATCTAAGCGGATACAAAATAAATGAAAAAGTGCAGCAGACAAGATTTGCTTTTGGGTTTCATGACTTAAATTTTATTGAAATCTGCCAAACACTCACAAATAAATTAAAAAAAAAGTTTTGTTTGAAGTTAGAAAACAGAGAATATTTGCTCTTTTGGACTCAATTATGGAAAATATTTTTGCCACCCAGCTTTGAAGGCTGAAAAGTTCAAAGTTGGATTTGGTTTTAGCGGACTGGAGTTTTCATTTTAACATGAGAGTCTGTGACTCACGTTTTGTCGCTCATGAATTGACTTCATTCCTCACCGCTGTAGGTTTTTCTTTATATGTGTTTAGGAGGAAATTGAACACAAATGTCAAATAAAAATGAGTTATTGAAATAAAAATGTAAAAACATTTTAAATGTAATTTACAGATACTGTTGGTACATTTCCTGTCAAATAACCAATCAGCAACGACCCAGACTGACAATCAGGGTCATTTTGCTTTTGTATCAGTTTTGATTTTTATTTCAATTTTACTTATTTATCAGCTTCGTTAGCATCAGTTTGAGGTTTTTGTTGAGGTGATGTATCACGGCAGAAGGTGAGACACCTGAGCTTCAGTGAACATCTGCAGCTACAACTCCTCATGAGAATTTTCGGTTCGGCACTAATAGAATTTTTAATATATAAATATTATTATTATTTATTTTTTTGAGGGCATTTATTTCGACTTTGAAAATGGGGGGGGAAAGTGAGGGACAGAAGTACCCTTGCTATGAGACCTCCCGTCACCTCAGTACCCCAGTTGTGCTCGTGGAGAGGAAACATGTGGAGCGAAGTCCTGCGTCTGTGCTCTCAGGTGGCGGCTCTGTGCAGCAGAATGCTCTCAGAACAAAGTGCTTCTGCGTTCTCCTTGTTCCAGTGGAAAGTCTTTCGCGCTCTCTGTGCCGGGGGAAATGTCATGGATGCTGGGTATTTCCCCAGGT
>VUQJ01000479.1:1125-17790 GCA_015108635.1 Andinoacara biseriatus
AATCGATAGACGGATGGATGGATGGATGGATGAATCGATAGACGGATGGATGGATGGATGGATGGATGGATGGATGAATCGATAGACGGATGGATGGATGGATGGGTGGATGGTTGGATGGATGGATAGATGGATGGACTGTCACATAACGAATGAGACTTTCCAGTTTGGTTTGCTTTTTGGGCTCAAATCCAATGCTAAGCTATCATTTTTCTGGCTACTGTTAGCTAACTCTAACTTGCTCCCTAACATGGAGGACCAAAGGGAGGAAACGTCACAAAAAATGGCTTCTTAAGGCGCTAACCTTTGGAAATGTTTGTGTTTTTCCATTCAGGAGCGAATTGCAAAGGCTCACGGCTCTCAGTGTGGTTTCTGCACGCCAGGTATCGTCATGTCCATGTACGCCCTGCTGAGGAACAACCCCACACCGAAGATGGCCGATGTAGAGGAGGCATTCCAAGGTCCTGCTTTGTAATTTTATCTTAGAGAATGATGATTTATTAGTTGAACATGGACATGAAGAAGAAGCCAGACAGAAGTGATCAGGTCCAATGTTTTAATGCAAATGATTATTATTTAATTTTTAGGTAATCTGTGTCGCTGCACTGGATACAGACCGATACTGGAAGGATACAAGACTTTCACTGTGGTGAGACACACTTGGAGAGTGTTGCCGCTGCTGTTTCTGCACTCTCTAATTATAAAAACTGACCATCCATTGGCATGTTTCCTCCTCCAGGAGGGGAGGTGCTGTGGAGGCAGGGGGCAGGAAAACGGCTGCTGTATGGCCAATGGGAATGGAGCTGTGAAAGGGTCAGAGGAAGAACCTGACGTAAGTCTGAGTGGAGTCTTTCTTAGAGTCGTATTGTTCAAAACAGCTTGTTTAACACATCTGACTGTAAACTGTGCGTATGTTTTTATGCAGGAAGCTACGGCTCTTTTTAACCCAGCTGAATTTGCACCCTTTGACCCTACGCAGGAGGTCATCTTTCCTCCTGAACTCATGGTAAACTCACACAATCGAGCACACCAAGTTACTACAGGTCGTTTTAATAAACTGCTTCTATCAGACATGTCTCAGGGTCTGCTGCACTAGTTTGTACTTGTACTTGTCCTCCCTTAATTTCATCCCACCTAGACTCTGTCTAAAGGTCAGACGCCACGGTCGCTAAGTTTCCACGGTGAGCGGATGACATGGCTGCAGCCTGACAGTCTGGATGAGTTTCTGAATCTGAAATGGAAACATCCAGATGCCCGCGTGGTGGTGGGAAACACTGAAGTTGGTCAGTCTACCTGACTCACAGTAACATACGCAGGAACTCAGTCACCCAGACACTAACTTACTAACTCATTCACTCCTTGATGCATTCAGGCATTGAAGTGAAGTTTAAGAACATGATTTACCCAGTCATCCTGGCTCCAGCCTTCATTCCTGAACTCAGCGCAGTGACTCATACTGAGGATGGTGAGAACGGCTCATATCGATACCACTGCTGATAAACTTTTCCTGCTCAACCCAAATGAACCGGTTAAACAAGATGAAAAAGAAAATGCTCGCTGCTGGGAGAAGAAGTACTGATGATAGAGGCTCCTTAAAAACTGGAAACTCTTTGTGTTCAGGGATTGTGTTTGGTGCAGCTTGCACTCTCAGCCACATGGGGGCAGTGCTGAGGCAGGCAGTGGAGACTCTTCCTCCTCATCAGACTGAAGTCTTCCTCGCTGTCCTGGAGCAGTTGCGCTGGTTTGCTGGAGCGCAGATCCGTAACGTAGCGGTGAGTCAAGTTTCCGGTTTATATGGCGCCAAATCACAACAAACAGTCGTCTCAAAGGCACTTAGAACACCTGAATTTAATTTGGTTTGATAAAACTGTGTCTGAATATCACGTTAAAGTTATAAAAACATCACTGTGATGTAAAAACTTGAGAGCTGAGAGTTTTTTTCTGTGAATATGTGCTGCTGTGTATCCAGGCTGTTGGTGGAAACATTATGACAGCCAGCCCCATATCAGACCTGAACCCAGTGTTTATGGCAGCAGGCTGCAAGCTCACTCTGATGGACAAAGGTAACCGCACACACCTCTATTCTGGCTGAGATAAGGAGCTGATAAAGATTCAAACTAAACTGTCCATCCAGGGTTATCCTCCAGAGAAACAGCAGATCATTCAGAAGCTGCCTGAATCACGTGATTCACCACACTGCCAAAAGTATCTGCTCGTCTTTCCTTCACATGCGTAAAACCTCAATGAGCTCCTGAGAGTGATCCATGCTTTCACAAATGTTTGAAGCAGTCTGCATGTCTAGGTACTTGATTTCAAACATAGGGGGGCCACGGCTCAGGAGGTAGATCATGTCATCTACTAGTCAGGAGGTTGAAGATTCATGCCAAAGTACCCTTGGGCAAGATATTGAACCCCAAGTTGCTTCTTGTGATGTATTCATCAGAGTGTGAATGTGTGGGAGCGTTAGATAGAAAAAGCGCTTATATGTAGAAAAAAGTGCTTGTATGTATGAACAGGTGAATGCAAACCTTCAGCTGCTTACTGGTTACGTTTTGCTAAGCATCATGGGAACTGTCGTGCAGGTGTTCATGATAATAGCTGCATTCATGTTGTACCATCGATATGTTTGAATAAAACCTAGAATTACTGCCAAGAATTAGCTGCTTGAAAGGCTTCTGTGTGTTTTGTCCCTTTACCCATAGTTCACCTTTGACCTCTGTCTGTCTTTCAGATGGCAGCCGTGAAGTTCAGATGGATGATGGGTTCTTCACGGGTTACAGGAGGACAGCTCTGAGACCGCAGGAGATCCTGCTTTCCGTCCATATTCCGTACAGCAAAAAGGTAGAAACAGCTCCATAAATGCAACTACTTCCTGTTACATTTATCCTCCTTCAGCCAGTTCTTGTCATCACTCCAGCTCTGTTTCTGTCCTCAGACACAGTTTGTCTCTGCCTACAAACAATCTCCTCGCCGTGAGGATGACATCAGCATTGTCACAGCGGCGATGAGCGTCACATTCACCCCTGGGACCGATGTTGTGGAGGACCTGAGGCTGAGTTATGGCGGCATGGCGCCGACGACAGTGCTGGCCAAGAAGACGGCAAGCAGACTGCTGGGAAGGTAAGAAGGAAGGAAGGAAAGAACGATGGGAGGAAAGATGTGAAGGATGGGAAGAAAGAATAAAAGGAAGGAAGGATGGAAGGAAGGAATGGGGGACGAATGGAAATAAGTATACAGGGAAAGGAATAAAGAAATTAACAAAGGAAGTGATGACTTCAGGAAGAAAAGAAGAGATGGAGGATGAAGGGAGGAAGATCAGAACCAATAAAGGAAGTGAAGGAAGGAATAAAGGAATGATGGAAAGAAGAAATAAAAGAAAATATGGCAACAGAAGTAAGGAAATAAAGGAAGGAAGGATGAAAAGAAGAAAGGGAAAATATAAAGAATGTAATCAAGTAGGAAGAATGAAAGAGAGGCAGGAAGCAATGAAAGGAAGAAGGTAAGGTGAGAATGAATAAATAGAAAAGAGGAAAGGAAGGAAGGAAAGAAACACAGGAAGGAAGGATAGAAGGCTGTAAGACTGTCTGATGTCACACAGGTCTTGGGGGGAGGAGCTTCTAGAGGAGGCCTGCGCCTCACTGGCTCAGGAGATGACCCTCGACCCATCTGTGCCAGGTGGCATGGTGACATACCGGCGAACTTTGACTCTGAGCCTCTTCTACAAGTTCTACCTGACGGTGCTGCAGAAGCTCCGACTGCAGGTCCGTTTCCCTCCGTCAGATTTAAACAGCAGTGATGTAATCATCTCTAACAGCATCTTATTGGTCCGTCTCTCAGGGGCTGAGCGTGGCCGAGGTCACCTCAGACTGTCTGAGCGCAGCTGAAGTGTATCATGGAGAGACACCATCGAGTGTTCAGATCTACCAGGTACAACAAACCATATTTTCTACAAAATGAGCTGCATTTGATCTTTTGGATTAAATTATAGAGTTAGAGGGTTCTAGCCAGAAGAAAAATTCAGCCTGGTGCGTGTGTGTGAGGAGCTAACGTTAATTAGCTTGCTAATGTCTAATTAGTATGCTAATTAGCGTGCTAATTTAGGGAGGACAATACAGTCACTGTGGGAGTCTAAATAGTTGCTTAATCCAATAACAAAGTCCCTAAGTTGGCAATACTCCTGGAAGTTTACGTCTAACTGGAAGCTCAAAATTGTCATTTTTGCGCCCCTTTCCCCTTCTTCCCCCTCACTTTCACGCTGGTTGGCATTTTGCTTTCTGAAACTATGCAAAATCAAGATCACACGTGCACATTGTGAACAAAACTGTCCGTCCCTGGTGATAGATTGCAAATTGTGGTGAAATAATAGTGCAACAATCTAGTGAGCGAAAACAAATCAGTCTGGTACCGGTGATGGGGCGGAGTGTGTGGGGTGCATGTGCGCTTGCTAATTGCAGTGATAGAAGAGTTCCGATAATGAACCAGAGAAATTCTCAGCCCAAGACGACCTCGGCATGGCGCAGCGCCGATCAACCACTGGCTACAACCCTGAAGTATTTCTCTATAAGTATATGATCTCTGAAGGTGCAAGAGATCCAGATTTCCTGTCACCGTGTTTTGTTTTGTTTTTTTTCTCCTCTTGTAGGCTGTGCCAGAGGGGCAGAGCCAGGATGATGTGGTGGGCCGTCCCATAATGCACCTGTCGGCCATGAAGCAGGCAACAGGTGAGGCGGTTTACTACGACGACACGCCGCTGTATGAGAACGAACTCTACCTGTCGCTCATCACCAGCAGCAAGGCCCATGCTCGAATACTGTAAGACACCTGTAGGAGACGCACCTGTGCCGTACACGCATGCACTATACATACCTGTACTACACACACCTTTACACACAGCTGCTTTGTGTAACCAGTCGTGCCTTACAGGTCTATAGACACGTCAGCAGCTGAGTGTTGTCCTGGTGTTGTTTGCTTCCTGTTTGCTGACGACATCCCTGGAAGTAACGCCACCGGATCCATCCAATTCGATGAGACCGTCCTCGCTGATGGCGAGGTTTGTTTCTGTTAATCTGACCAATCAGGTGGCTCTGTGGTTGGTGACGTGTCCGTCCTGTGTGCAGGTGACCTGTGTGGGTCACATCATTGGTGCCGTGGTGGCCGACACTCAGCTTCACGCTCAGAGAGCCGCCAAAGCTGTTAGGATTGAGTACGAGGAGCTGCAGCCTATCGTCACCATCCAGGTGAGAGCCGGCACACCTGAGCTGTTATGGACCAATCAGTGATGATCTTTGATAGTTATTATGTATAGAATCACTGTTGATGTAACTTTCCAAAAAGGTTGACGCAATCGGACACATAAATATACAAACCTCACCTTAGCACCATGTGGAGTTTTAAAGCCAAACTGAAAATTTTAAGTTAATAATTTTTTTAATGGGGATAATTTTTTTTTTTAAAAAGGCCAAAAATGTAATTGTCAAATTTGTTTAAAAATAATCCTATTTATTTATTTGTTATTTTTACTACTAGTATTTTATTTTTTTTATTTTTATTTAAAAAACTAATTTAAATCAAAATATATACAAAAAATACTTTATTTGCTCTATAGATATATCTACCCACTGCAGAATTTGAAAAACTTTAATGTCTCCTGCTGGTGATTTAAAAGATTCTGTTATTGGTTATAATTTTTTAGAATCTATGTATTTGTAAGTTTTTGTTTCAGCTAGATATCCTAAACTAGACCATTTACAAAAAATTATTTGTAAATAAAATGTTTTGTTGGCTTGATTGACAGGAGGCCATTGCCGCCCAGTCCTTCTATCAGCCAATCAGAACCATAGAAAACGGCGATTTGGAGTTGGGGTTTAAACAGGCTGACCACATCCTGGAGGGTAGGACTGTCTCTGAGACTCTGTGTGCTCCTCCTCACATTTCCGGCAGATCAGATATTGATCAGTTGGAAATGTGATTATTGATTGACTGTCTGTCAGGTGAGATGCACATCGGAGGTCAGGAGCATTTCTATCTGGAGACAAATGTCACTGTGGCTGTTCCCAGGGGAGAAGATGGAGAGATGGAGCTCTTTGCTTCCACTCAGGCACCCACCCATACACAGGTAACAATAGCATAAAAAAACAGGTAACTATACAGTTTAACAAAAATCGAAATAAATTAACCTTGTGAGTCTGTGTCGGATTCAGTCTCTGGTGGCGATGGCATTGGGTGTCCCTGCTAACAGAGTGGTGGTTAGGATGAAGAGGATGGGTGGAGGTTTTGGAGGGAAGGAATCTCGGACTACTTTGCTATCTACTGTGGTTGCCCTGGCAGCGAATAAGTATGTTCATCAATCACATCTTTAAAACTTCAAGAATCTAAAATGTGTAAAAAGCTGGCTTTCTGTGCTCCAGACTGAAAAGGCCTGTTAGGTGTATGTTGGACAGAGATGAGGACATGTTAATCACTGGAGGAAGACACCCCTTCTATGGGAAATACAAGGTACGAGGAGTAGCACTACCATCATTGTTGTCAGCAGCAGCTGTAGTAGTTTTGGTAGTAACTGGATTGATCTTTTTCTCTTGCTGCAGGTTGGGTTTCTGAACAGTGGGAAGGTTGTTGCCCTGGATGTGACATACTACAGTAATGCTGGAAACTCCATGGACCTCTCTCAGGCAGTAGGTTTTATTTACAACCATAGATCTTCCTTCTTTCACCCTATCACATGGTAATGACACACTAACGTTGCCTCTTCATCAAGATCCTGGAGCGAGCTCTGTTCCATATGGAGAACTCGTACAGAGTGCCTAATATACGTGGCCGAGGTTTCCTTTGCCGGACCAACCTGCCATCCAACACTGCTTTCAGGGGCTTCGGAGGCCCACAGGGCATGATGGTGGCAGAGAGCTGGATGACCGATGTGGCTCAAAGTCTGGGAAAGTCACCTGAGGAGGTTGGTGGAAGTGAAATTGAGTGAAACTGGATAAACTGCTTAAGTTGGGTGAATTAGTGGCATCCAGTGTTGTCATCCTCCTACAGGTTCGTCGGTTGAACTTGTACATAAAAGGTGAATCGACCCCCTTCAATCAAGTCCTGGACCAGATCACCTTGGATCGCTGCTGGGATGAATGCATGTCACGCTCTGGATACCAGCAACGTCAAATCGCTATTGACCTCTACAATAGGTGTGAACAAGTAAATTAGACCAAGATTTTTGTGCTTTTGTGTAAATAACAACTATTTTAAGAGCAATTTTAGAACTGCAAGAGATAAAACAGAGCCAGTAGACGAGCCTGCAAGAGGTCAGAACTTTTGCGATGACAGGCAAAAGTGCAAAGCCCAAAGACACAAAAGTGGAATTAAGTTGTTCAAAAGGATCCTTTTCTGTTTTCTGGTCAGGCAGAACCGATGGACCAAACGGGGGCTTGCCATGGTTCCTACCAAATTTGGCATCAGCTTCACTGCACTTTTCCTCAACCAGGTCTGTTCCACAAACAGTTGAGGGTCAAACCATTCCGATAATTAATTTATTGTTATTCAGTCTTGATTGGTTGTCTTGTTTTGTCTCCAGGCCGGAGCTTTGGTTCATATCTACACAGATGGTTCAGTGTTGTTGACTCATGGAGGGACTGAAATGGGACAAGGACTTCACACCAAGATGGTCCAGGTACAGGACTTTAATTCATCCATCCATTTTTCATAGATGTGGACTACATCTATATGAGATTAGAAATGTACTCAGAATTTATTTTTCAAAAATCTATTTAAATACACCCCCCCAAAAAAAACAACAAAACTCTGTCTTCATTTATAAATAAAATCACACTGGCAGCAATTAATCTTTATAAAACTAGCATAGTACTAGCGTAGTAGTATGTTATTTTATTTTGTTGTTGGTGTTATTTAGGTAGTCAGCCATTCAGAGGTATATAAAACTACATCATCTGCATACATGTCAAGCTTTCTGTTGTGTATTACATTTTATTTGTATGTGTTTCCAGGTTGCCAGCAGGGTTCTTGGTATCCCCTCCTCTAAGATCCACATATCAGAGACCAGCACCAACACGGTCCCCAACACCAGTGCAACTGCTGCCTCTGTGTCCTCTGACCTCAATGGTGCTGCCCTGAAGAATGCCTGCGAGATCCTACTGAAACGTCTAGAACCATACAAGGCCAAGAATCCCAATGGATCATGGGAGGACTGGGTAAGCAGGGCTAAATTTGCCAGTTCTTGCTTTTATTCATTTTTTTATGTTTTCATTAAATGTTTTTAACAGTACTTGGTGTGTTTTTTTTCTATGTTCCAGGTGAAAGCTGCTTACTTTGACAGAGTCAACCTCAGTGCAAATGGTTTCTATAAGTGAGTTCACCCTGGGTCCTTGGTTAACGTCACGTTACAGCAAAATAAAAGGTTTCACCGTTTTCCTGTTTTGTATCGTTTTCCATCAGAACTCCAGATATTGGCTACAATTTTGAAACAAACTCAGGCAGAGCCTTCAGCTATTTCTCCTATGGAGTGGCCTGTTCAGAGGTGGAGATAGACTGTCTGACAGGAGCTCACAAGGTCTGCACTAACCTAAACCAGATTTTTTAAAAATGGGTTTCAAAGTTAAAATGTTGATAGGTGGTGTCCCACAAGGTTCGGTATTAGGTCCCCTATTATTTACTATTCACATATTAAAATAGATGTATTACAATTTTCTGTGCTCACTGTACCATCTTTAATTTCTTTCCATGCAAATTATGGTTTCTCCTCAGCCACAGTCTGTTTTAAGGAACTCTGACTGAGGCGTTAAACACCAGACTTTTTCCCATTTTCAGTTTTTGATCCTACCTTTATCAGTTTTACTGGAAATTTCTGAATCCAGATATTTTTGTGGCATATTTGTCTTACAGAACTTGAGTACCACCATAGTGATGGATGTTGGTAACAGCCTCAATCCAGCTATTGATATCGGACAGGTGAGACATTAAATCAGTCACTGAAAAATAATTAAATGCCATTTAAACATAAAAGCTATTGATAGATCAATGAGTCAGTGAAGTTCAGTAACAAAAAGCACATTTTTATGATATGGATGGCCCTATCCTCCTGTCCTCTTTTAGGTTGAGGGGGCATTCATGCAGGGTCTGGGTCTCTTCACCCTGGAAGAGCTTCATTATTCACCTCAGGGAGTCCTCCTCACTCGGGGTCCTGGTTCTTATAAGATCCCAGCTTTTGGCGACATTCCTACTCAGCTTACAGTCTCACTGCTCCGTGATGCTCCTAATGACAAGGCCATCTTTGCCTCCAAGGTATGAACTCTGGTAATGCCCACCACAGCTTGAACATGGCTGCTCTCGGATCTAACAGTTATACATTTTTTTCTTTGCCAGGCTGTGGGGGAGCCTCCTCTCTTCTTGGCGTCTTCAGTTTTCTATGCCATCAAAGACGCCATTAGTGCTGCCCGGGCAGAGTCGGGGATCACCGGGCCATTCAGACTGGACAGCCCTGCTTCTGCTGAGAGGATCCGCAATGCCTGCAGCGACCGCTTCACTAAACTGGTATGAAAACCAGAGAAAACTCATTGAAAAAGAATGAAAACATTCTGAAAATGTAGCTACTGTTTATCTTTCTTTCGTGTTGTTGTTGCAGCATAATACAAGTTAAACTTTTGGAGCCAAACATAAAAAACATTTGTGATATTTAAAGTTTTCCAATTGAGTATCTCAGTGTTAGTTTTTACGGTGATGATACCACGCTGTTCATGAACAGGTTTACTGAGGACGAGTCCTTGTTCCAGCTTTTGGTCAATTGTTTTGTTTCTCTTTTTAGCCCAGTCAGCACAACCTGCATTCATGACGTCAAATCTGAAAATATAGAATCCAGTCTTAATAAGGATACACATGCAAAACTAACCCAATTTAAAAATCAGAGTAATTTGGTGTTGCTGGTAAAATAAGAACTAATGGTAACAAATGGCAGTATGATTTCTTTTTTAAGGACTTAAAAAAATAAAAAGAATTTATTTTTACTTTGTGAGATGGTTAAACCTTTGAAATTTTCTTCATATCTTTAAAGCAGAAATTAAAAATTGCAGCAACATCATTTGGACAAATGAAGGTGAGAGACCTGAAGCTGTTTTCTGTTGCAGTGTCCTCCAGCTGAAGCGGGAACCTTCATCCCCTGGTCTGTTCAGGTGTAGGACGCTCCACTGATGATCACTCACAAAACCTCAACAACACATTTAGTCACATTAAGTAAAGCCTGTTACCAGAAAACCTCCTGAAAGACTAAATATCACCTAATGATTTACTTTTATAGGACATCCTTAATCACTGATCAGAAGTTAATAGGAAAGAATGTTTACTTTCACTTATTTCAGCAGTAATTTTGTAAACTCTGTATGAATTAAAGGGGACCTGTTCTGCCTTTCCTTGGGGTGCTGCCCCTCTGCAGGCTTCCAGAGGTTGGCCATTTATCGGTGTGTGTATGTGCGTTTTTGAGCCAGAAGTGACCATATTTGGATTAAGAGGGACGAATGCAAAGTTATCAGCTAACACTCGCAGGTGTGATTGTGACGCAGCCTGCATAGACTGTATGGGTGCATCACACAGGCACAGATATCTGCTAATTAGTGCTCGGTAAGAGCCCAATAATAAACCTGGAATTAGCAAACAGTCACACAAAGAGGCGACACCTCTAATAATGCAAACTTCACACCTTTGTAGGAACAGGTGAGCTATTAAACCAAAAACACTCCCTGTACAGTCATTATGAAGGGAAATTAGCTATAAAGACCAATACTGTTTGGTAGCTGGCTGTAAACATGCTTCTGCTGTAAAAATGGACATTTTAACAGGTGTCTTTGGTGATGCACTCAGTACTAGAGTTGTTTCACACAGATGATGAACCGGGGCCCGACCAGTGCCCAGAGTAAAATAAATAAGGATTACTTCGAACTCCGAGTACTAGAATTTAAAACATGTAGACGAGCAGATGGGTCCTCTTTAATTCTGGTAACTTTGATCTAAAGAATTGTTGCTGTATCAGTCAAATAAAGATATTAAAATCATCGTTTATTGTGGCTTTTCTTCCTTTGAGTTCAAGAATAAAATGCAGTTTTTAATCCTTTAGTGAATGAAACATATTTCAGCAAGTTTGTGATGAGCAGACGTTCCCTTTACATGCGAATCAACCGAGTCGACATTCAGCTGTCGGCCTCATTGATCGCTCCCTCGATGTGACACATGTGAAGAGGCTGAAGGAGACGTGCAGCTTTGGGTGGGGGTTTAAAGGGTGGGGGTACAAACATGTGGGCCTCATTCTTCACACCCTGATCACACAATTATCATGGAGGTGACCATCAGAGCGTCTGCGACACCCGGCTGTGAAGGTCCAGCACCGCTCAGAGCAAAAATATCTATACATGTATGTGTACTTCAGACACTGCAGTATGACTAACACTGATTCAGAGTCAGCGTGGACCCAGAGGAGAGGTTCAAAATGGTGTTCATGGACTGATTTAGAGCAAGAACTGAGCAGCACCACACGTACCCTGTTACACAGTAAAGTCCCACTTAAGTTACACTCAAGTTTTGGCCTGAAAGTAAAAGTACTCCATGTCCCCATGAGTGTGTATATTCTGGGATTAAAGTTTAATAATGTCAAACTAGAGCTAAACAAACAAAAAAAAGTATAAAAATTGTTCTTTTGACAACAATGTGCTGAGTTATTTCTCCTTAATGTGAGCTTAATAAAAACTGATGTTGTACAATCCCATGTAACACCAACAGAGGGCGCTGCATGACCGTCATCATCAGGGGAGGTTTCCTTCTTTCACTCTTCCTCTAATGAGGAGAGAGGGAGGAGGAGGAGGAGGAGGAGGAGGAGAAGAGGGGAGTCCTGGTTTCTGCTGCCTCAGTCTCAGATGAATTATGGCTCCCAGGAGGATGGAAACCAAGCCGGCGATCTTCTGCCTGAAGACTCTGCTGCTGCTCTACTCCTTCATCTTCTGGGTGAGAAAGCTCTTTATTCATTTTCTCCACCTTGTTCTTCACGTTTTATTTTGCCTGGATCCTTTTACAATCAGACCCGAGAGCTCAACAGGCTCGTTTAAAACATGTTTAAGCTCCTCAAACGTCATTCAGATCCTACAAACGGAGCTTCAGCAGCAGCTTTTGAACAGATATAATTTTGATCAAGTTAAGAATAAACTGCATTAATTAAACGTGCAAGTCAGTAAATTAAACTTAAAGGGAGGTTGTACTTTTAAAGTGGACCAAGTCAAAGGTCAGTGGATGAGTAATTATCTGGACTCTGAGGAATGAGGCTGTGACACCAACCCGATAATGAAGACCTGGAGCTGCTAACAGTCATGTCGTTAAACCTGATCACAACCTGGTTCTTTAGACCTCATTCAGGTCCAGCTCTGGTTCTCGTTCTGCGGTAGAACACACTCGGTGTTTCTGCCTGTTCTTGTTGACTCATCCTGCTTGTTGCTTTGTTATCGAGGCCTGATCACTTCTTCAATATCATTTACAAATTACTGGAATATATACAGGAGGTTTTTTTTGGGGGGGGTGTAGCCTAGATTGTTGACTATCCTTGTTTCCTTCTAGCCTCAGTTACTTATCATCCTAATATCCTTTATTGATTAGCATGTATTGATTGTCATGGCTGCTGTGTATTCGTAGCTGATCAGCCCAGATCACTGAGTGTTTACACGCTGCTGCTGGTTGATTGTTACCCTTCATTGTTACCTATGCAAGTCACATTTCGGTTGTCGTTGTTGTTTGTTTGTAGTCCAGATTTTAGTCTAGTCCAGTTGTCTAGCCTGGGTTGTTACCCGTTCTTTATTGTAGTCTTCTCCTGCCTGTTGCCAACACTCGTTGCTTTCCATCCCAGCGTGTTGACTACTCTAAGGAGTTGCCTAGCCCTGTTTCTAAGAACCTGGTTGTTGTTTACACATTGTTGTTTCCTAGTCCTGAATGTTTCCAGTATTTACTGTTACCTACAGTAAATATTACAAAAGTTATTTGTTGCCTAACTCAGGTTGCTTCATTGCTGCAGTGGCTAGCTCCACTGTCTAGCCAGTCCACATTGTTTATTGTCCCAGTTGTTAGCTTGCTGCTTCCTAACGCTGTTGGTCAACCCAGATTGTTGACTACTCTGGGTTGTTGTCGTCTAGTACCTAAAGCTACCGTGATTTGTTGCTTAGCCATTATTGTTGTCTGGTTATGATTGCTGATAGAAATTGGTGTTTCCCTAGCCTGTTGGCTAGCCCATATTATGATTGTTGGTCTATCCAGGTTGTTGCCTAGTTTTTGCCCAAACCTTGATCGTTGACTAGTTGTTTATTCTGTTAATTTTATAGCCGACTGACATTTACTTGTAATTGTTTTTGTCTCGTCCAGTTTATCCCATCATATTCCAGTCCAGGTCTCACACGGTCCCTGCTTGTTGCCTAGTCCTGCTTTTCAGCCCTTACTTTGTTTTCCAGCCCTAATTGCTGAGCTGTGGTTTTCTAGTGCCTAACGCTGCCCAACGCTGCTTGTTGTGAAGACCATGATTGTTGCTGCAAACACTGATTGTTGCCTACCTCAGACTGTAGCCTAACCTTGTTAGCTAGCCCCAGTTACCTGTCTTGTAGTCATTTAGAGTTTAAAGTTGCCTGATGCCTTTACGTCTCTGTGGCTAATCCTGTAAAATATGAAATGGCAATGGCAACATTTCACTTCATGTAAACTCAATGTGCTTAACACAGAGGATAAAAACAATTAGCAACTAGCTCAGATGGTTGGTAGACATTTTTTGTTGCTGTTCTTCCTGCTGCATTGCCCAAGATATCGCCTAACGTTATCTGTTGCTTAGACTGGGGTTTCCCAGTTCTGCTTGTTTTCTAGCCCTGGTTACATTTTTCTGTTTAGTCTGCTCGCCCTGTTGTACCCCTGTCGTACCCCTGTTGTACCCCTGTCGTACTCCTGTCGTACCCCTGTTGTACCCCTGTCGTACCCCTGTCGTACCCCTGTGGTACCCCTGTCGTACTCCTGTCGTACCCCTGTCGTACCCCTGCAGGACTGGTTCCTGTCCTATTGGTCAGCTCTCCAACTTCCTCTGAATGAGATGTTGGTGAGACAATTTTCTCAGTTCAGCCTTCAGGATATTTCTCAAATCTCACCGACTGTGTTAAATGTTTAATATTCACCTTAAAGACACTGTTTACAGATTCTGCAGCAAAATAATCAGGTATACGATCTTGTAAGTCACAGTTTACTTTAAATGTATTTTCCTTTGTTGCTGCTACAAAGTGGATGATAAAGATATTGAACATTATTTCCAGGTCCGTTTATTGTTGAAGTGGATCCGATTTTTTTTTATCTTCTCAGACACAATCTGTCGTCTGCTGCACAAACATAAACTCCCACTTTTATCCCAAATCAAACCAACCTGACGTGACTCCAGCTGACAGACGACTTTCTTATCATCGGCGGAGCGTTTCAACATCTCAGCTTGACTCCGATTGAAACGCTCATACAGGCACAGCAGGCCGCCCGGCGCGACTGGGAGTCAAAATCAAACGCCTCCTTCATTTATCTCCCGCCAGCATCCAGCGTTTTTTCTCCTCTTTCATCCTGCCGCCGGTCTCGCTCCCAAACCTGAACAGACGTCCGGATAAATCACCTGAACTTCCCGACAAAGATGAGGCGCACCAGGGAAGTTAGTCATAAATTATGAAACTGTTATTTAAGCTGCAGCATAAATCCTCAGGAGAATTTACAATGATTCTCAAAACAAGGAAATTTCACCTCATTATGACCTTTAAACTGCACCTAGAACAGTTTGTGCACCGTGTCCTCAAATAATGTTAAAATTTAAATTTAGCTTTTATTTCACACAATTGGCATCAAAACAGCCTTAAACAAAACCAGTGAAAATAATTATAATCTGTAATTCAAAGATAAATTCATATTTAATTGTTGTTGTTGAGCGACTTTCAGCCGTAACCTGTTATTGGGCAAGTCACTGTTTTTGGTCATTTCTGCACACCTCAGCAAAAATCATGTGGTCATGATGAAACAGCCTAATATTGCATCAGTTATAATGTGAATGTTGTAATGCTCTAAAATACACATTCCTTTCACTATAATATGTGAGTTTTTTGTATTTTTATACACGTCTGGGCAACTTTACTGACTTTGATTTTTTACAAAATGAAACAATTTGGAAAATGTCACAAAAATAATCCTGTTATGTCCTCCAATAACACACCCAGTATTTCAGTGAGTTCCCTGTAACTGACCTGTGAGGGTTGGGTTGGTTTTTCAAGCTGAACAGAAACGTTTCTCAAACTAGAAGAAATCAACTTTAAAATAAGGACATTTTTTGTAAAGTTGTGGTTGAAAGCAGCAAATTCTATAAAAATTGTGGATCTTAAAAAAAGTCTAACCTTAACCTCAGATGGGCTTAAATTTGAAATTGCTGTTCTCAGACTGTCTCAGTCCAACCTCTATATATTTGATGCTGCTGTTTCCAGCTGCAGCAGGCGGGCTGCTGTTGAGGGTTGGTGATTTTTTCTTCTGTGGGCTCTGTGGACAGATTGTGTGAAGGTGCTGGTGTGTAACTGACTCCAAAATAAAGGCTGACATTCAGACTCAATGAATCATTGCAGGAGTCTGAGTAAATGCAGTTAAAGCTTGAGGTCATTAGGATGAGCTAAAGGTCGTTGTCTTTTAGAGTGACTGCTGTGTGCTTGACTGTGACGGGCACGAGCGCACACTCACACAGTCGTGTTTGTTCGGCTGTCTTTGTGAGGACACTCGTTGACATTAGTGCACGCTTATCTCTAAATTTAACCATCACAACCAAGTGCTAAACCCTTACACTTCACTGTTCAAAACATCCGATGAGCTAGCCCTGAGTACAACACTCCACACACATCATCAGCTTTTTTTTGCTCCTTCCTGCTTCCTCTGATTGTGTCCACACAGTTAGCTGCTGAGCTAACTGTTTCAGCTCCGTGTAGCATCCAGTTTGTCGCAGAGATGCTGGTTGAGCTTCTTTTCCCATCTGTTTGTCACTTTGTCACCTCACCGTCAGTGAGCAGAGTCATGTGGTGCTTAATAACCGTCCCTGCTTCTCTGTGCAGGTCAACACGTCTGCTGCACAGCTTTAAACCATGGAAACATGAACACCTTTAAGTTTCCATTAGCATGCGTGAGAATGTAAGAGCTCGGGAAGATTAATGTGTTTGTCAGCAATGCGTGAACACTAACCTTTATTCTTTTTTTATTTGGACAGTTTTACAAGCATAAAGAGTAATTTTTGTTTGTTCTGCTGATTTTGTATTTGTGTATGTGCACAGCTTTTCTGCATAACTTTCAGATCCTCCCAGAAGCCCCAAATTAAATCATGACCTTTTCTTTCACAGATTAAATAGATTACATTTTATTCATCGCTGTTTAGAAAGAAGCAGCCTCTTATTTGTAGCGTGAAACTTAATAAAAGTTTTACTTTTCTCTTGTGGAGCTCCTCAAGGTCCTATTCTAGGTTTTATATATATATATATATATATATATATATATATATAGTGGCAGCAAATTTCATCCCACATCTGACACCAACTGTGACGAGCTCCAGAAGAAGAAAGAGGCTTTGTAGCTTTTCTGCTATCCACCTAGTGGTGCACCAGA
>VUQJ01000479.1:19726-31215 GCA_015108635.1 Andinoacara biseriatus
GCTGGTTGTGTCCTTTATAGAGAGCAACATGGGGATCATTGCTGGAGTTACCTTTGGCATTGCCTTCTCTCAGGTACTAAACACAGACTTTGGAATTGATGGAAATAATGAAGCTGAAGCAGAAATAAAAACCATCTCTGTGTGTCTCAGCTGGCAGGTGTAACTCTGGCCTGCTGTTTGTCTCGCTTCATCAACACCAACCAGTACGAGATGGTCTAAGAGGTAACCCACACCACGTTTCCAGCACTCACCGACCCCAAACCTAGACCTGCACCTAACTTTAAACCTGAACGCACACCTGCACCTAACTCTACCCTAAACTTTATCCTGGCCACAGCCTTCACAAACCTCCACCCTTTAACTGAAAGCAAACCGAGCATGTGCTGTTGTTTACCTCCATCTGCTCTGTTTATGTTTTCCTTTGCAGGAAAGCGATGAAGATGTAAATCACCATGGAAACCTTAGGAAACACACACAAACACACACTGTTACCATTCCTCTTGTATTTATTTTGTCTTGCCGTGAAATACTGAAACTTTACCCCTTTGTGCTCTCTTTTTGTGTCGTTTGGTTCTCTTTTTATTTGTGCGAGGCTCAGGTCCTGAAACAACCTGCTCTCAGTAACAACCATGTTCAGAAACTTCCAGAACACTTGAACAGTTAAAGGACTTTCATATTTTTAGGTTAAAGTTAAATGTTTGTTGTGTAACAGTGTACTGTGCTTGAACAATGTGTCATTCATCTTTCACATTTTGTGTACTGTGATGTGACAGATTTTATATTTCTGTTTTCTGTATGAAGCTCAAAGACGAAAGTTTGAGACACGAGATGTTTTCTGAAAATAAAGGAGGCTGTTTGTTGTGATGGTAAATCCTTCCTTTCCTCCATCCTTCCATCCATCCTTCCATCCTTCCTTCCTTCCTTCCATCCATTTTCTATAAGCATAAACCCAAATTCAGTAACAGTAGTTACTTGTTACTAATACTGGGTTGGATCTTGTTTTTGGATTCAGAGCTGCTTTAATTCTTCGTGGTCGGATTCATGAAGCTGCTGGAAACATTCCTCAGAGATTTTGGTCCATATTGACATCACAGCATCACACGGTTGCTGCAGATTTGTTGGCTGCAGCTCCAGAATGCTTTTTAAATAATGCTCTTTGTCATTAAAAAAAATCCACATAATAAACTAAAATACGCAGTACAAATGGAAAAATAAAAGTTTAAAGCTTTGTAAAACTCATGATGAGAATCTGCTCTTCCTCCACATCCCAAAGGCACTCTTGGATTGAGATCTGGTGAATGTGGAGGCCGCTGAAGTGAACTGATTGAAGAAACCAGTGTGAGACGATTTGAGCTTCGTGACATGACATGTTATGGTACTGGATAAGGAAGGATAGGGATGGATATGGTCAGCAATAATCAGGTAGTCTGTGGTGTTTAAACAACGCTCACCGTGCCGATAAAATCAGGATGGGTCCATGTTTTCATGTAGTTTACCCTAAATATGTTGTGTTGCTGCAACGTGATTGGCTGATGAGATATTTGTATTAACAAGCAGTTGAAGTGCGGCTGTTCATCATTTTTTAAATCCTGATTATAAATTCAAGTATACAGTACAAATGGAAAATAAAAGCTTTAAAATTGGGTAAGAACTCGGCAGCAATGTCCACCCAGAGTGGGCGATGTTTAACCAACAGCAGCATTAATTCCCATTTCACATCACAGAGGAAAACTTTATTGCTCTTATCCAATTCGGCACAGGGAGAAAGAAAGCCATTCTCACTCACATTCACACAGAGAGCTACTTTAGAACCACCAAATAACCTAACATGCATGTCTTTAAACTGTGGCAGGAAGCCGGAGTGAACAAAGAGAACCCAGGCAGACCGGGGAGAACGTGCAAAAATAATCAGTAAAATATTCTTTAGTGAAAATGAGAATTCCAACACACTAGTCTGATCTAGTCTGATTGTCATTCCTTATTTTTTGTAATCTGATCTGAAAATGAACACTGATACTGTTACTAATATAGTTTAAACCAACATCAGTCTTGTTTACTGTCAGTCTGTGAGAAAATAAGAGAACATTCACTGATGTTCGTGTCTGATGTTTATCTGTTCTTTATTTATACTTTATTGATCTCCAGGGGAGATTACTGTGTTGCTTTAGCAACATGAACATGAAAAACAACTTATATCAATAAAAAAATATATATGTTTAAATTATTTATTTTATCTTTTTTGTTGTAAGATGTAGATTTAAATAAATCTATTATTTCCAAATTAAAATAAAGTTTAAAAAACATTTATATTCAAGTAAATTTATAAACAACGAAACGCTTCACTAACGTTCTTCGTGACGCCACGCACTCTCTGATTGGCTGTCCCCGGAGCGCTCCCCTGTGATTGGCTGTGAGCCTGATCCCATGTTTTCGCTCCGCCCCGCTCCTCTCCAGTTTCCCTGACTAGCCTCCCTGTCTGACCGACTGCTGGAGCCGCTTCCCGGACATCTTCAACCGGCAGAAAGCAGCGACTTGGACGCCCACGACATCCAGGAATCACACCCGACACACGGTGAGCTCACGTGGGAGCAGTCCCGTCGGGGTTTACCCGGTTTAAAATTGGGCTTAGCGAGCTAACGGTACCCTGAATCCGCCGCTGGCCGAGGCGGCGAGGCTTACAGGGTAATTATTTGTTTCGGTAAAAATGAAGGTTGAAGCAGTGTAAGCGTCGCTAATTAACATTTACATAGATCCCGTAGATCGGTTTCTGTCTGTCTTGTCCGTAGCCCGCCTGGTTTAGCATCATGCAAGCGGAGGCTGTTATGATTCCGCTGAATTTCCGTGTTTTGTCCCGCAGACCCCCCCGCCCGCCCGGGCTGACACCCCCGCCCGCCCGGGCTGACACCCCCGCCCGCCCGGGCTGACCCCGCAGGTGTTCACGCTCTTGTTTTAAAACGCCGTCAGCAGCTCGTGTTTCTCACGCTTCTTATTTACACGCGAAGCTGCGGCTGTGCAGCACAGACACGTTTAAATAGTGTGAACCGACCAGCAGCGGCGGCGCTGGAGATGAAGTGAATGTGTGCGGGTAACGGAGGGGAGGAAGAGCCGGGGTGAAGCGGGATGTCCGATAATGGACAATGCAGGCTACAGTGTTGGTCCCGTAGAGCTGCTGGCTCGGTAACGTTTGGTCTCTCCACCCCTGAGCTCCATAGTTGGGTCCTGAAGATCTGCCTGCAGACCTCTTCAGGTTTCTCTCCTGGATATAGCTTTCTGTTTGAAGCTGCCTCATCCATCTTCCTCTGCATTTTTATTTCAGGTTTATGCCTCCAGGGTGTGAGAGTCACTTGGGAGTCCTGCAGCAGGGACACAGGGCCCAGAGGGTGAAACTGGCCCACTTTGGAGCGGTGAGTGCCCCCACAGCCTCTCGGTAATCCTTTAAAGAGCATTAGCGGGCTAAGTTTGGCGCTGCACTGAGACCGCTGGCAAGACGGGTCCTCACTGAGCCGCCGTCATGCAGATACCCGACTCCTACAACCAGAAGAACTCACTCTTCAATGCCATGAACCGCTTCATCGGCGCAGTCAACAACATGGATCAGACAGTGATGGTGCCCAGCCTGCTGCGGGATGTCCCCCTGGACGACAAGGATGACCTGAAGGTGGCGGAGAATGGGGGCAGCAGCGATGACACGGGCAACCCCAGCTCCGCCAACGGCAGAGCCTACTTCCAGCCCGATGCCGACATGTACAGCTCGTACATCCTGCTCAAATCCATCCGCAATGACATCGAGTGGGGTGTCGTGCAGGGCGACGAGCTGCGGAAAGACAAGGTGGGTGTGGCAGGGGTGGAGGAAGAGGACGACCTGGAGAAGCAGTTTCGCTTCCACCTGAATGGACTCCACGCGGTTCTGTCAAAACTGACGCACAAAGCCAACACGCTGACAAACCGCTACAAGGAGGAGATCGGCTGCGGAAACTGAACGTCCAGACCGGACTACGTGTTTTAGCTCGTTAACTCCAAGCAAAGAAAGGAGCTGGTGCAGACACCTGAAACCTGCTGACACTTTAAAGAGCCCACGAGGTGGATATCGTTCCATTAAATTAACTGGCCGGTTCCAATAACAGTGAATAAAAGTATTTGCAGATGTTTACTTTGATTAAAACCGTTTGGGCAATTTTGTTGACAAATAATTAGCACCATCGTCCTAATAACTGAAATTAACACTCAAAAGAGTCCTTGTGAGGGGTTTAAATAATTTAAATGCCCTTTTTTGTATTCACTAGCAGCATTTGGATTAAATGTTGGTGAATATACTAATATTGACTTATTTGATTATAACACGTTATGGTTTGATCTATTTAAAAAGACGTAGCAGTACAATACAGTAAAAACTGATTCCAGCAGTTACATTTTGAATCAAGTCTGGATCTGTGCTATAAAACAATAAATCATTAAGGTAAAGAATCTGTAGAGACTCCAAAATAAACCAAAATAATCACGTTTAGCACAACCACCGCCTTTCATGGGTGAAAGTTGGAGTTTAATCATGTGGAATGTGATTACAAAAACTAGCTTTAATAGTAAATTTAAGTTTAAATACTGTAAATTGAATTTAGGAGCTGGAAGACTCGTATGCAGGAGCAGGGCGAATAAAGCAGATTTGTTTTAAATGTTTGGCTGGTTGACCCTTTATTGAGTGACAGCTGTTCTAGAAACAAAACATTGTAAACAAATATAACCTTAAAAACAAACAAATGTAAGCTAAAGGGGATTAGGTATGATCCCTGTGGAACACCTCCGAGGCAAAAATCAAGAATCTGTCTCTGTGATTCCAGTAATTCTTGACTGATGTACCATAAACCCCTCAATTCCCAGTTTGTCTTCCCAGTGTGACTTCCTGATGAGATTAAGTGGGTCAAAGTGTCGTTGAAATCTTTGAATTTGTGTCTGCTTTGAGCTCCAGCCAGCAGTTTGTAGGTAAAGAGCTAAAACATGTTTAGTGGACTTTTTTTTTGTTTTCCCTGAAGACGGGTGATGGGCTGTTTGCACTGTATTTTCAGGGTTCATGTCTGTCTTTCTTTTTTTAATTATTATTATTTATCTCCTGACATTCTTCATTTCATGCTGCAAAATCCAAACTATGCAAATACACAAGCACAAAAGACGCTGGTTTGACATTTCTGCACAGCTGTAGACGCACAAAAAAGAGAAAAATAGGAGTTTTTAAATTTCCAATTAATGAAAATTCAGTTGTCATGCTGAATGGACCATAATAGCATGTTAACTTCAATAATCGATTAACCATACGATAAAATCCAATTTCTTTGGTTCTAGCTTCTGAAACATGGAAGTTTAGACATTTTAAAGACAGTTTGTCTGTTTAATAGAGGACTAAAGCACCTTAATTCTTGGAAACATTTGTGGAGAAAAAGCCAAAGTTTGGCAGAAAACCGTTGGTTTTAAATGGTTTGAGCTGAAAATAAAAGCAGAGCTGGGAACAGCTGATTCTTTTCAACCTGATTGGACTGAATTTAAAGAAGTGAATATTTTGATTGTTTGCTGTCTCAAAGCTTTATTTAATGAATTAAAAAAATACTGTGCTTGATGGCCGATGACATCTGAAGGCTTTTGGAGAGTGTGTGTGTGTGTGTGTGTGTGTGTGTGTGGGTGTAAAGATGCTGAAGTTTGTTGTTTTTCTATTTCTGTCCAGTTTGACCATTAAAGGTTTTTGGTGAGTACTTTTGGTCTTTTCCTTCAACAAACTGACTCCGCCCCCTCTGCAGCAACCATCAGCAGGAGGGGTCGTTACCGTGACGACACTAATGGCACGTTAACATGCTGAACAAAGGTGTTTAAAGCTTTTTGTTCTGGTGTTTCAACCTGTTTGAAACCAGGCGTCTCCCTGGAGCTTTGAGAAAAGTGCCGACTGCTGCAGTTTAAGCCCAACGATGATCTTTGTCTAACACTAACCCAGTAAATTTAGTGGTAATTAAAAACTTGGAAAAAAAATCAAGTGGGAAGATGCACTTCTTAATAGGAATCCTTCAAAATTTCACTCATTAGTTTGCTCAGAAAATTGGCTGAAAGTCGAGGTGATTTTAGATTAAAATTCCATTATATTGAGGTGTGGCCGACACAGGTGATGTCATGTGACATTAACTTATCTGCCACTTTGACTTCCTGGTGAAAGTGTAGGATCAAGTGAATAAGACTCCAGTCACACAGGCCTAGAGACCAGTCTGCAACCATCTGGCAACCGTTGCTCCTGAGGGAATTGTTAATGAAGTATTCCCCAGCTGGTTGCTGGACATTGATTGCTAAAGTCTGAATCGTGCAGGCCTCGGAACGATCGGTTTTCCTTGTGACTGCTTTGGTTGCAAGCAGATTGCTGTAGCTGTGATTTGAGTGGACTTGCCAGATCGTAGTGAAGCTGTGAAAAATGCAACACAAACCGTAAATGGAGAACTTTTGCCTTCAGTCTGAAAGTTGCATCTTGTGACTCTGAGGCCTTTTACTCTGAAGCCGAGCCGTCTCCTTTTCAAGTCGCACTTTTTCAAGTTGTAGCACCAACCAAAACATGACAAACAGCAGGAGGTTTTTGGTGCTTCTTTGAATTTGAAGTCACCCAGTGAGAGCAGTGTGCACGACACCACACGAGAAACCTCAGTCGAAAACCTGAATTAGGTCCGTCAGATGTTTCAGGGTGTATATGCTACTGTGGCTCTGTGAATGTGGACTCTCAAGTTAAAATAAGTGGAGGTGCGATCGCTGTGGCCCACGGAAACCACAGCTTCTCATCTAGAAGGTGTTTTCAGCTGCTTCCTTATTGGTCACCACAGCAGCTCCATATGTTTGATTTGGCAGGTTTATTGATGCTGGATCCCAAAGGGATTTGTCTCCGTCTGGCCTCAAACCAGAGACTTTTCAGGTGTTGGGTGATTGTGTAAAGCCTCATACAAGGAACATAATATCAGTAAAGCAGTCCAGGTGCTTTCACAGATATTAAAACACATGTTCTCTGGGGTTTGTTTCTGAATCTGTGATTATGGTTTCGAATGTTTTCAGTGTGAATCTTTGAAATACTTTTTCTGTAGTTTTCCAGATAAAACAAAAACAGTCCTGCCTTTGTTTCTTTTTGTTAGTACGGACCTAAAACTTTGCCTGGCCTTCGGCTTCAGGCTTGGACATCATATTAACCAATGAGACTGGGAGACTTCCAGGTGTTATTTATTAGGCGTGACTACTATGTAGGTGTATTACTAATAAATCATGATAATAAAAAGAAGGCAACAGGAAGCTAATTTTCCTCCTGTGGCAGGTCAACTGTACAAGCTGCAGCTTCCATGTTAAAATCTCCCAGATCTTCAGATTCTGTCTGAACAACAGTCCAAACTCCCAAAAGACTCACACAAGAAAAGCATCAAATGCTGTCTTTAAAAGTGCTGACTCACAGGAAGCCGTCATCAGCGGGTTATCCTGGGTCGTATCAGATCACCGGGCGAATCTCGTGGATCATTTAATTCACGGAAAGACTATCAGGACATCTGCAGCCACTCACACCTCCATTCACCTGTAATCTCCCATAATCCCTCTGACCTCGGAGCTGAAACGACTAAACTCGGCTGCCAGAGTCCTTCCAGCACAGAGGAGTCAGTGAACGCCTCATCCTCCAGAAACCATCTGCTGCTTCATGTCGTGCAGGGTCATAATCAAATGCTACAGAAAATGATAAAAAGTTTTATATATAAATTATTGTTGGAAGCGTTTTCATCACTTTTCAGTCTTTCTGTCCAGAGTTTGGCTGGACACAAATATGGGAAGACTGTTCTCGGTGTGCAGCCGTGGGTCAATAAACTCACCACACACCAGAACAATTGACTGCGAGCGCACAATATCCTCAGCACATTTCCATTTGCTTTGCAATTTTCCGTCCATGGTTTAAAACTAGCTGCAGAAGCTGACGACTGACCTGTGTTTGGTTTCAGAGACACGTGAGACAGCGTCCTCCCCAGTCGTGCTGCAGAAGCACTAAACTGTGAACAGAATAATTACACCGAGCTTGTTCTGCACTAAATTCAGCGATATGAGTGTTTACATTTAGGCGCATCAGTAGCGTTGGGCTGAGGGGGCGCAGTGACTGGCTGGACCTCTACGCGCCGTCCATGACACCCATGCTGGCAACGCCTTTCCCTTCTTTAGGCTAAAGTCCGTCTACTTGCTGACCTTTGGTAGCCTTTGGACCAACAAAAAGCTCTTCAGTGCTGGTTTTGTTGTTTCCTCCAGGACTAAAGTGGAGGATTCACCAGAAACTAAGAAGCTGCAGCCGCTCCCTCATTCACAGCAGCTCCACGTGTTTTTGATTTGAGTTTTTAATGTGGGAAGCTGTTCCCAGTGTAACCCCAAAGGGATTTGTGTCTGTTCCTGGCATCAAACTTTGGCTGGTTGGATCCACCTAAAGCTACTTTCCCTTCGTCACAGGGGCTCGCCACAGTGTGCAGCTCTGCATGTCTTTGATTCACAAGATGCTACCAGGCTGAATTTCATGGACTTTGGTGCAGAGGTGGAGAACAGGCAAAGCTAGAACCCAAGATCAGAATCACTTCAGCTGCTTTTCCACTAGTACCCACTTGGCTCGACTTTACTTCGTTTTTATGGTTTTCTGTTCGATTGTAGTACCTGGTATCACTTCTTTAGTACTCAGCTGCAGTTCCAAGTCGTCTGAGTCGAGCTGAAAATGTGACATCGACAGAAAGCCTGCCGCTGATTGGCCAGGGAGAGATGTTGCTAGATGAGTCAAAAGAATCAAATCCACCGTTTTTCCATGTTTTTGTTCTCGGCGGCTGATGGCAGCATCCAGACAGAGCGACCGTCTGTGTTTGTGTCATACAAATGACATCACGCACCTTCCAGGCCGCCGCGCTGAGGTGGCACTCGATTGAAATGGAAAAGGAACTAAACCGAGCCGAGTCGAGCCCAGTAGGTACTAGTGGAAAAGAAGCATTTGTATAAAGGTGTGAGACGGAGCAGCTGGTTTTGGTATGCAGTGTTCAGGTCATTCTGACACAACTTGCAGTTACTTCCATCTTGGTGAGGAAGATTCACCACTGAAGTGTCTTTACCCGGGTTCTAATAATTATAATCAGCTAACCAGCCCACTGGAGTCCTTCTCATAATCATTTTAATGTTGATAAATGATTCACAAAATACTTTAACTATGTAGATATACTTTTATGACATCACAAAGGTTAAAACATCAGGGAAATTTCACAGAACATTTTATTTAAAAATGCTGTTAATTTTATTGTTTCCTCCAATGAAAAATCTGAAAACAGCATATTTATTATTGAGGGCAAATCAATATGGGAGCAATACAAAGTATGTCAACAAGTCATGAAAAATCACATAAAATCAGCATAAAATATGGCAGATATAAGAGACAAAATTATTTACAGTGATCAAAACAAAAAAGCAGGACAACAGATTATGAACTAATAATAAATAAATTCTAATAAATATGGTTAAAAGAATGCAAACGATGATATTTTTAGGAAGTCTACAACAACCTATTAAAAATGCAGAATGAAAACTTGAAATAATCCAGGAGCTCTGAGTGATGAAAACCATCAGCGTTTCTGGATCGAGCCCATCGTGACGCACGTGAAGATCAGTGTGCAGGAAACAAAAGCCTTCGGGGACAAAATCAATAATTATTCATACATTTATTCATCAGGTGAAGTTTCAGCAGCACAGCTGAACAGCATCTGTCTTGGTGTGCGTACATGTACCGCAGCACCGATCTAACACCACACAGCACAACTTGATACAAAATACAGGCGCATATCACACATCAGCTCATAGCAGCAGTGACAGTGCACGAGGTCCAGCTGCAAGTGCGTCATACAGTCAGTTCAATTCTATTTATATAATCACAACAGTCGCCTCAGAGAGCCGACAATAATACATTATTTTAGTCAGACTTCAAAATAAAAGCTCAAAGCTCGTTATGGTTCAGAGATGGCAGCCAGGTGGTAAGACTCACCTTTGGCCTTCATCACAGTGTTCACAGTTTAAACATTGTACTCATTTTTATCTTGTTTTGATACATTTTATTCAAAGTTTCAATTAATTTAAATTCTTTTTTTTTTGTTTATTCATTTATGTTCACAGCTCAGAGACTTTAATAAAGACGGCAGCAGGGGGCACTGTGGGAACACCATTGTACACACACACACACACACACTCACACCTCATATCACTTTGCAGCAGTGTGTGTGTGTGTTTCAGAGTGCCAATTAGTGTTTGACGAGGTTGGGCTCAGAATAATTAACACACACACACTCACCTACATGCACACGCACACACAAATGGTGTTCATTAGTCTGTGTGTAAATGTTTGTGTGCAGAGGAATGAAGGCGAAGTGTGAAAATTAAAGGTCAAAGGTGAGCAGTGGGGGGGGGTGGAGGAGTGGGTGTTTAAAGTTTCTGTGTGATTGATCCCTGATCAGTGTGTGTGTGTGTGTTTGTGTTTGTGTGTATGTGTGTGCATGCACGTGCATGTATTTTAAATCTAATCCCAGCCTTACTCTGTGTGTGTGTCTTTGTGTGTGTGTCTTTGTGTGCGTGTCTCCGGCGTTGTCGGCACTGTCAGGCCTCGTTTCCGTGACGGCCGGCGCTGCAGCTCTGATTATTCACCTGTCACGCCGCTCTCTCTCTTTCTCCCACACGATGTTTCTCGCTCGTGTGTGTGTGTGTGTGTGTGTGTGCGTGTCTCCCTCCTCCCTCTGCAGCTTGCTGCTTTGACAGACAGTTGGAGGTTTCCACAGCATGTACACACACACACACACACGCACACACACCGCCATCGTCTGTTATGACAGCTTTCACACATTTTCGCTGAAATGTTCCTGCACACAGTCAGCGTGTTTTTATGATCTGACCACTGGGGGGCACCAAACCCGGGACTGTTTGTAACACTAAAGAATTTAACATTTAATTTTATTTATCTATTTTTTGGCCAGGTTAACACCAAATGATTTATGAAAATAAAACTATATGCTGTAATCTATTTTACTGGAATATCGGCCCCACCTAGTTAGACCTGGCTAGCCACCGAACTGCTGGCTGTTACTGCAGTAAGTCAATGTTTTTATGCCATTAGACAGATTGATGGATGAATAAATACTTTTGCCCTGCGGATTAAATTTGATGTTCATTAAGGGGCGTCCACAAGAGCAATTTGCTCATCAAGCATCACGTTGCTGCTAGTGGTTGATCCCCAGCATCCATTCCAGGCTTTGGTTGCCTAAGCTACATTTTCATATGGCAATCGACCGTATCCTTTACTCTCAGTAGTATTCGCCTCAGCCTTAAAATTGAGAAACATTTGCCTTGAATCATCCGCTTTGCATCACTAGCAATTTTTTCAACTGTTATCATGTAAATTTGCTGAACTTCATTAACTTTTTATGGTCCGTCATTGCTGCTAGTCA
>VUQJ01000483.1:2074-19029 GCA_015108635.1 Andinoacara biseriatus
GACACTGACACACAGGGCATGTTTAGTCTCCATCTAACCATATACCTGTATTTAAAAAAAGAAAAAAAAAAATATATATATATAAAACTAAACATATTTAAGTTTTTACTTTTTCCATTGTGTTATTTAAAAAAAGAATGTTTCCCTGTATTTATATTTCAACAGATAATATAGGGAACCGTTTACATTTTTTATTCTTGTTAGCTAATTATAAGAATAATCTCTGAAACACAGCACAGTAACATCAGTATAATAACATATTATAATGTTGGCTTTAAGAATGTTTTTCTTTTCTTTTACACACTATGCCTAATGAAGCTGTGTTTACCATTTACTGTCACCAGTAGAGAAATACATGTTGAAAATATTATCTTTATCCGGATAGTGAAAAACAAACTTCTACTGACACTTTTAAAAACTAGCAGTTTCATTTATTTTTATATGCATTATAATTTTTTTGTAATAGATTTTTTTTTGTTTGTTTAGCCAAATTTAAGATATTCAAATCGAAGGGCAAATTAGTAATTAATTTGATCTAAAATTGAGGCAACGTCCTAAGAAACCTTTGGGTTTGATGGTTGACTTTACTTTGTGTAAAAAAATTATTTCAATATTTATCAATGAATCAGAGTGTACTGTGTCCTACTCTTCAATCAGAGTTGGCACCAAAGCATATCAACTGTGCAAGCAACCAACTTTGACTGTTTAGTTTATTATTTCATTTAAAAAAATTGAAAAGTGGCATTTATATTCATGCAGTCACACACACAACACACACTATGAAAAAAAGGTTACATGTACATTTAAACCAGTACCACAAAAAAACAGTCTTTTACAATAACAATAATTACAACCACACATGGAACGTATACTCATAGAGAAATAGAGAACCACAGTTATGAAAGTTATAAAAGCACACAAGTATGTGTCTTTGATAGCATAGTGTACAAAACAAGAGAGATGCTTTGTGCAGAAATGGATTGATGAAGTCACCACACGCTGGGATGGTTGGGGTCACCGACCCAGAACATCTGCATCACATTTCCATGTTTTTGTGAGATCTCTAAAAGTAGCCTCAGGAACTGATGAATGACCTCAAGAAATGTGAGCGATACTACCAAGAGTCTGACTTGTATAGGCGCGTTGACTTCAAAGTCTTATTCAGTTTATAATAGCATAGTGAATCAGCAGCAAGTGTGGCAACATGCCTTTAACACTGTGTATCTGGCATGTAAGTTGGCTTTTAGAAACCTAATGCTATAGTTAGTTCAATCATTTTACAGACCCAACACTACTTTTAGCTTTGCATAATACATCAGCCTATAATTTAGATTTGGATATTTGACCTATTAGTTACAAAATGGGACATATCCCCTTACTGAATATCAGATCACACAGCTTACATGTTCTCGATAAGGTGTTACCTTCACACACACACACACACACACACGCACAAAAGTCAATGCAGAGCCATGAATTGTTTTCCCCTGTTTTGGTGGCCAGAACTCAACTGTCTTCTGCCTCTATAGTGAACATTAACATCACACAATGCTTTAAGATCTGCTTGATCACAGAAATCAAATCAAATCAAACCATGTTTCTGTTTAAAAACTAGAAACATGGTTTTAAAAAGTTACTTCAATATCTGTACTCCAATATTTGACCCACTGGTGGCACCAGAGTACTCACAGCAGAGACTAAATGAAGAGAAAGAGGTGACTGTCCAGTGTCCCAAATTTCACATTTTTAATCCTAATGTTTAAGGATCTGCCATAGCCTCCTAAAGCAGAAGAAGAAAGAGATGATAAATGGGAGAAGGTAGAAAAAGTGTGGGTGCCTAAAAAGCTTTACAGCCTGGCCCACAAACGGCTTCACTAAAATGCTTTTGACACAATGTGCGTTTTACAGTGTAACCTTGTGGGAAGGAACAGCTGGTCAATTTAGAAAACCAGAAGAAAATGGAAAAATAAATTCTACCAAAAACATTTTTGTAAATACAAGGTACCTCCATAGCAAAAAAATAGAAATAAATAAAATAAATTTAAAAAAAAATACTGATCCTGCAGCAGCAGAGAAGAGATTCAAGGATTAATGGAAAGCGAAAGATGGATAGATGAAAAGACCAAGTATTTAGGAGAATAAGGTTGGTAGATATTGGATTGTCATGTAGCACCACTCGAAAAGAAGAAAAGGGAGGTGAAAGAGACGAGAGATGCACTGAATAATGGAGATGAAGTTGCATCAACCAGCACTCTAAAACAGCGTACAAAGGAAGAGGAAGAGTGAGGAAGGCTGCTGGGATGAAGAAAGGACATGGAGTTGGACTGAGGCTTGGTGGAAAACAGATTGAAAACAAAGTTTATGGATGGATAGATAGATAGATAGATAGATAGATAGATAGATAGATAGATAGATAGATAGATAGATAGATAGATAGATAGATAGATAGATCTGTTCCTGGTGACATGCTCTCTGTCTAATAAGCCTTAATTGATGCTTAATAGCCCACTGATGCATAATTACATGGATGTGTCTTGGCACAGAGTGAGAAATTAAACAGGAGAATCCCTGGCAAACGTGTGCAGACAAATCGTTGATCTGGTACATTAATTAGAGTGGAAAGTGGAGAAGCATGTTTCTCATCAGAATATTACACACAACAGCAGTAATCGTGTTAGTATAGTCTGAGCATCATTTATAGCAAAACAAGCTTGTAGGTTACAGTATATTAGAGGCATTTTGTTTTATTTTTCTTTGCTATGCAAAACCTTTGGCATCGAATCATATTAAATGGTGCAGTTTTTCCATTTTGTGTTGCATTTTGTCTTTTCTTTATTATCAGTGATGTATATATGTAATGGCAGTAAATGTGTTTGTGTCTCCCCTGGCAGCTAAGGTGTGACTTGCTTATTGATGCAAGCACTATCTATCTTTTTGCTGCCCATCAAAGGAAAGATATAAATTAGATGTTTTGTGCACATTTATGATATATTGTGATAACAATTTCAATCTGTGAAACATTAACTTACCATAGGCCCATGAAACATTCGTATATCTTCCAAAACTTTAGAGTTAAACTTTTCCCGCTTGGGGAAGAAGTGAAAATGGTGCATTTAACCATTCACATCAAGTTGCATTCAGCAACAAAGACTCTTTCTCGTCTCCACTTGTTCTGAGAAAGGATGTCTCTCTCTCTCTCTCTCGCTCTCTCTCTCTCTCTCTCTCTCTCTCTCTCTCTCTCTCTCTCTCTCTCTCTCTCTCTGTCAACAGCATATAGGCAGTTCGAGACAGGTTCTGGGAAAAACCTCTCCAACGAGCGACTGTTTTATGACTAAACTCGTGTTTAGCCGCATGTGCCCTTCATCCCATGTGCTTTCACTCCTGCTGGGAGACCTCACACAAACACACAATTGCGCAGAACCATGAACACATCAACGTGTGTGTGCTTGTTCACCGACGCACACGCTCATTTTCTGTCAGTCACACACACATACATACACAGACACACTCCCTGGAGGCCAGGCGGGTGGTCTGGCTTGGGCAGAGATGGACACATGCTGGGATCAGAGCAGCAGCATGTGATTCACATTTCTCTCTCTCTGTCTCTTTCTGTATCTGTCTTTCTTCCAATCTCTTCCTTCCTTCGTTCTCTTATCACTGGCGCTCCTCTCCCAGCTCTCCCAGCTCTGTGTACCCCCTGTGCCTTTGAAAACCTGAGTGTTTCAAATGTATTCTGCACACAAACTCATCAGTGAACAGCTCCTGAACCTATAGAGCCAATTAGATACTTGTGATTGCAATGTGGTGATTTTTGAACTCTCTCGCTCTCTCCCCCCCAAAAAAATCATGTGTTTTCTGTCTTAAGCCTACACTCCCTCCTTTCTCCTGTCTGTTTTTCATGTAGCTAGCTGGGTACCAAGCTCCTCATTACTCTAATAACTAATTACTCTAATTTGGAGAGAACGGCATTCTCCTAATGGGCTCAGGGGCCTGAAGAATATCAAGTGCTGTTTAATTCTTTAATTCTATTCAGGCTTTACATTCATGCCTTCCCTCCAGCAGCTCTTCCACCCATTTTTCCATCAATTTGGATCCCATTTAGTGTCCCTCCACAAACAGCTAAAGATGGCTCCATGGAGTGGGGAGAAAGATAGGAGTTCTAAAAGCATATCAAAGCATCACATCTAGTCCCTCTATTCGATACTGCCCGTTGTTCCAGGCATCCAACAAGTGTTTACATGTTGTTGCTGCTACTCATGCTTCACTGAACGCGTACTTATTTAACCCTGTCGTTTGCTGAAATACACAAATCTCCATGGTGACCAAAGCAGCAGAGCAGGTAGAGGACCCTTGAGGATACATTAGGACCTTCTTGCGACGAAGGGAGGCATCTTCACTGTAAGCTAAACTGGGTATTGAGCCTGCTTCAAGGGTCCAAACATGGTTCATTGTCTCTACCTGGAAATTTTTCACTCACTGTCCATCTAACTATGAGCTGCTGTAATTAGAGCAGTGTGCAAGTAGAAGTTTATGTGTAAAAAAGAAAAACACAAGGCTCCATGTGCTAAAAAAGCTAGTTTGAAAAATGTGAAATTTTTAAATAGGCAACTATGAGGAGTTTAAATATGATTTTATAAATAATTTTATTACACCTATAATATAAAACTATACCAATTAACCACAAAATTAAAACCAAATAGTGTGTAAGCCCTCATCCTTACGCAGCCGTAACAGCTCTGACCTATTGAGAGTTTGACAGGGGATCTTTGAGATTTGTATTTTTCAGGGTATCTTTAGAAACCTGTGGTTTTCGGGGGCCTCTGAAGCTCAGGCTTGTTCCCCAGAGATGCTCGATCTCTGGGGTTTCAAAAAAAGGTGAAATGTATAGGTCCCTTTTTCAATTCCTAGTAAGTAGTTTTAGCTGCGCAGTGAAGCGCGTGTCCTGGAGGGTCGCCATTGCCATAGGTGGGTGTGCTTGCCCTTTATTAACTTTTAGAATGTGTGGTACATGACCAAGAAATATGAGCACAGAACCAAATTTTTTTTTTTCATTTTTTATTATTTCATTTTAACAGAACACTTCATCTGTCACTTGAACACAGAAAAAGTATGGCTCTAAATCAGGGAGTAAATGAAAGCCGACAGCTGATGATGAGCTGTTACTTTAAAAAAATGAACAAGAGAAAGTCAGAACAAGAGAAATTTCAGCTGAGATCCCAACAAATAAAATCAGCACAATCAGGCATCAATGCTGCTTGTTGAAAGAACAACAAAAAAAAGAATAGATTTGAAATTACTGGTATTACTTTTCTATAGGTAAAAATGCATTAAATCAAGTATTTTCTATTGATTCAGAGACGTAATAATTTGTAGCCCTGATCACTAACGGAAGCAAAATTACCCACCTCTTTCAAATGGTTTTCTGGAAATAACATCTATGTCTATTATATTTTAGGGAAAAAGTCTTGTGTATGTCAACATCCTCTGAAATAATACTAAAAAAAAAGACAGAACAGGAAAAACAAACTGAATAAGAAACAAAAAATAGAATTGGCATCATGGCAACAAAAACACAACAAAAAACAAAACAAAGCTCAGAGAATAAGATAAGCTCAATGAAATGAAACAACCTTAATTATATCAGTAATTTAGGCCGGTGAGCAGGGTGGTTCGTAAGATCGAAAGCAGCAAAAACTTATTACCTGACTCTTGCTGTGTGTGTGTGTGTGTGTGTGTGTGTGTGTGTGTGTGCGCGCGCGTGTGTGTGTGTGTGCGCGTGTGTGTGTGCGCGCGTGTGTGTGTGCGCGCGTTTGCGTGTGTTGGGCATGCTGGTTGAAAGCATGGCTGTGCAGAACAGACAGATTGTGGGTTGCAGCTTTCTCGATGACTGTTCATCCAGGCAACATGAGTGAGTGACAATAAATAAATATCTTCTTGGTTTTCTCTACTGCAGTGAAAAAGATTAATCCCGAACCATTAACATTGTTATCGTCTGACTCTTCATCATTAGATCAAAATGTACGTGTCCAGCTAAAATAGTGATGGAATTGTTATTCCATGGAATTTTTGACGTGCTTTTGTGTTAAATTAAGATGCCGACAGGTGCTGGTGCAGTCGACTTGTATAAAAATAAGATTTTTATTTTTATTTTTTTTAATTCACCACTAGTAGCTGGAAAACATTGGGTTTATAAAGCTTTAGCATGTTAGCATTGTTACATTAGTGGAGTCTAACTAAAGAAGAGCCATTAGAACATTTGCTGTTATTTAATCTCGTGCATTTTCAAAGTCTTACTCTTCACGGCGTCTTTGTACGAAGAGCTGAAGTGGTCAAGCAAGAGATAACGGCTAATTCATTCAGCAAAAATCCAGGAGTTTCCTTGGAGAAAGGGCAAAGCTCGTCTCCAGGAGGTAGTCTTAAAATATGGGAGAAATCCCGGAAAAACTGGATTGTTGGCAGGAACTGGGGGGATAGAGGGGGGACTGTTTTAAACTTCAGTAACTTTCATTACTTGTTGTTTGGTAGTAATGAGCAGGCTAATATTTTCCAGCTGCAGCCCCCGAGAAAAATGAGAGCTTTTTGCTTCATGAGACAGTTGTGTGGTCAGTGTAGGAATCAAACACTGGAGGGTAGCCCGTTGTATGAATGCGCAGACAGACAGCTGAAGTATCCTGAATTATTGATTGCACTGAAAGCTGTTTAGTCTGTGCAGACAATGTGTGCTACAGCTGAAAGGATCCACGCAGTGCTTTCTTTAATGTGTGCAGCTGAGTTTGTTTTGATGTGTATCTGTAGATTTCAAGATGTTTCAGTTGAAAGGCCATCACGATGGTGCTGATTTAACTTGAAAAAACTAATTTAACCAATGACACAGACGTGAGATCTCTTCCTGTGTGTTGGCACTGAATTAAGGCTTTGCTGGGAGTGGGAGCTGCTGGGCTGTATCAGCCTGCTAACAGTAGATGCTTTGACTTTGACCGCAGTACAAACACTGTGGAATTTGAATATACCTCTTGCTTTTTTCATGCCTGCTTGATAACTGCTCAGCATCATCAGTCATTGTGCAGCACACAGTCTGGATTTTTCCATAATGTTCAGAAGCATTTTTTATGGGGCGTGAAGTTAATTTATTTTTCTCTCTCTTTCTCTGTTCTCTCCAGTGTGCCGAATAGCATGCCACAAGAAATGTGAAGTCAAGGTAAGAGCCATAAACACACAAAAATATGATTATATGAAGTATTTGCATACAGTGTTTACTAATACTTTTTATGCATCCGAATATTGGTTTGCACATTAAGTAACATGAGAAGAGACGACTGTTCCCTGTTTATTTGGAGCCGTGCACTCTTTAAGATGTGCTGATGTGCACATATACATGTAGATGTTGAGATAGGTGGGGTTTTAGGGAGTTTATGCTCTGCAAAAGAATCTTAAGAATGTCTAAACAAGTACTCTTTGTACCAGAATATGTTTATATTGGATGAGCTCTCGCGTCTTGGAGATCGCCCCGCGTTCTAAAAATAAAGGACCTCTTGATGGAGCCGGAGCTCGATTCTTCTTGTTGTGCAGAGGCAAAGAGCAAGAAAGTGGGAGGGAAAACAAAGAGAAACGGGAGTTTGTGCTGGATTATTCGAAAGGTACAGCATTCATTTGGGGTTTAGGGCAGGATTTGAACACATACAGCACATACCTAAACACACACCCCTCATCTGGTATCCATTATTTCAAATGGGTGCGAGCTGCCAGCGTTGCCCTCTCTGTTTTACACACAGGAAATGCCAGGGGTGCAGGGCAGACGGGCAACGCTGAATATGAGGCGGGGGCTCTGGTGAACCATGTGAGGGAGGTCTCCAGTGGAAAGTTATTTAAAAAAAAAATGGCTCATTGGTCATTTCAATGTTACAACTTTTACAAATGAGAGTGCGAGTATTTTAGGAAGGTTCCAGGAATGGGTTCACCAAAACCAGCAAGAGAGCAGGTGCAAAGCTTCATGTTTATTTGCACAGGTTTAAGATTGGAGACTTTCCCCCGGCTCTAAATAGTGATATAAAGTTTCCACCATCTCCCAAAAAAGCGCGTTCAGCTACTGTGAAAACTGTTCAGTGATCTCTGTGGAATATTCTTACTGCTATTAAAGAGAAAATGGAGCCTTAATCAGGTTTCAATCTAATAATGAATTGAGGTCATCATCACTTACAGAAAGTCTTTTTGGAGTTTTTTTTAATCTGAGTTTTCTGGCAGTGCTGCTGTTCTGAGAAAAATTCTCACCCCTGCAGCTGCCTCGTGCTTATTGAGCAACATCCCTGCTGTAGGTGATCCCGTCTGATATCTCTTATGCCTCTGTCATCACTAATAGGCTGCTTTGCTTAAGAAACTTTAGTCTTTAATCTCATCTTGCTGTGCTGCTTTTTTTTGTTCTCAGTGCTTCTATGCGAAGTCTGTTTTTCTCTTGGGTAATATTTTGTTGGGAAAAACAGGTGTTTATAGCCTTATGTGGTAATTTAGGGGATTATTCTTATTCTAACGATGAACTCTCCAGAACACGAACCTCTTTGAGAACAATTTAACTTATTCAGTGGGTTAGGCAAGCAATTTACTACAAAAATGTCCATTTTGGACAGTTTGGTGAATCTGACTTGGAAAATCGGAGCATCCCTCACGGTCACACTGTAGCTTCCGGGTCTGAAAAGTGAAGCCAGCGGTCGACAAAGTTATGGTCGAAAATTTCTTACATTTGTGTAGAAGTCTGTGGGAAGCAGCCATTCTCTGTGACCCAGTAAACACTTTCCTGATCGCTTTATGGCTCAGCCACTACTTACAAGTCATATTAAACAGAACATTTTGTAAATTCTGGCCGTTCTGCAAGAAGATTTTCCAGAATATGCCATGAACATTTGGTTTCAAAGTCAGATCCATCCCACAATTATCACATCCTTTCGTCTCGAGGCTCCAAAACGACACTTCACTGACCAGTAAGTGGCACCACAGCGGCTCTGTCCATCTTTTGTGCTGCGTGTGATCGCTAGCTCATTACAGTAATCAGTCGTTACCATCTAAAGAGGCAGCTATCGAAACAAACTCTCCTCATATCCACTAAGTTCCAATAATAACAAATTCTTAGTTAGTGATCTGTGCTTTGTGTAGATCTCTTGTGACATTTTGCTTCATTAGAAACATTAATTTGTTCCTCTGATGTGAAGATGTTTCTCCAAATGCGGAAGTGCTTCAAAGATCCTTTAGATCCAGTGTAATTTAAATGGGTCTCATTGAGGAAAAGCGTGTTGCTGAAACGTGCAGAAATCATGTTTTTTTTTTTCCCTCCTCTGTTTTTCCCACAGCTCATGCAATTTTTCACGTGTGATAAATGGAAGTGCACAGTACACGATAACGTTTGAATTTCAGGAAGCCAGAGGTCAAATTTGTCGGAGAAGCCCAGCAAACTGCCAGTGTCTATATATACAAACCTGCAACTTTCCATCTCCAAAAATCACAGCAGCATTTCCTTTTCTAAACATTTCAGCTAAAAATGTCAAGGCTTTGGCAGGAAGCAATTTGCTAAAAAGCCTGAGATGAAACACAAGGGAGTGACCGCGACAGGGTCAAGCTCGATAACTATCGGCGCTCAGCTGGGCCTGCAAGACCCCTTTTTATGACTGATTTATTTTGAAAACCAGCTAAAGCTCTCTTCTCTGACCTGTCAGCCATATATGATCTGAAATGTTAGGAATCTGAGCGCGTGATAATAACTCAAAGGTAGGACAGTTCTCGCAAGTGCACGCTACAGTTGTAAATTTCCATCTGGAGATAAGAATAATATGTGGCCCGTATTTAACCGGGCAACAGCAAACAAGTGGTCACAAAATGCGTCCCCACCTTCGTGCATGTTTACTCACAGCTGGATGTAAAAAATTTGTTAAAATCTTGTCAGTAAAATTTCACTTCTGGGTGTTGACAGGAAGGAGCCAAAAACAGCACGTTGGATCAACCTGGACTTCAAAGTGCACCAAATGCAGTTCTTGCATCTTTGCATGCTCGTTCACAAGTCCTCCCTTCTTTTACTCATATAAATATGAGGCAGGATTTTTGGGACTTTCCTGCCATCCTGCTGTGAAAGCACTGAGGAAAGGTAAAACCTCAAACTGCTTAAGCACTCACGCCAATTTCAGTCTAAAGACATGGCTTATATGCTATGGAAACTCAAGCTCTGCCCCACAAGAGTGTATTCAGACTGCAGTTCTAGTCTATAGGATTATTTATTTCTCCCATTTACATCAGTTGCTCTTAAGAAAGCTGTGCTGGAAATCAGTTCAGCACACCATCTTTCCAAAAATAGCTGTTTCTCTTGGGGATTGTTTTCAACTGGGGCTTAATAAACATAAACTGAGGACTGTGTTGCAGAGGAAACTTAACCTCAACTTTAGAGTCATCAAGAAAGTTCAGAGCTGGAAAAGTTCAGGTACTGAATCAAGGTAGTTTTTAAGATTTTGGTTGGTTTGTCCGGTGTTTACTCTGCTGGAGATTGCACATTCATGTGAAAGAGGCATGCTGGTGTTGGCACCAGATAACGAGCCGCAATGGACCGGTCCAGAGCAACACATTTCTCACAAGAATAAACTGTATCCCTAAACAAATGTGAGGAAATTTGGGAAAATGATTGGCTAAAACCAAGAAGTACAGCTGTCAATAAAAAAGGATAATAAGGATAGAAGCCTTATTAGTGCCCAGTCATTATAAATACACAATGAACCTTTTGTTTATATAACACCAGTTCATGGTAATGGTCAGCTCAGTGTGATTTGCATTGTAAGCATCCATCCATCCATCCACCCATCCACCATCCATCTTTTTCCGCTTATCCTGTTCAGGGTTGCGGGGGGCTGCAGCCTACCCCAGCTGTCATAGGGCGAGAGGCAGGGCACACCCCATACAGGTCACCAGCCTGTTGCAGGGCTAATGCAGAGAGACAGACAACCATTTACACCTATGGACAGTTTAGAATCACCAATTAACCTAACACCGGTAACTGCATGTCTTTGGACTGTAAATAGAGAGAGAGAACTTCATTTAGATAATCGCCTCTGATCAAGGACTTGGGAAAAGTGGTGAGGAAGAACTTCCTTTAAACAGGAAGAGAGCTCCAACAGTCCCAGGCTCAAAGAGGAGCAGCCACCTGCAAGGCTTGTATAAAGTCAGCACATAAAGCTGACATAAAACCCATAAAGGGGCATCCACACAGGAAGAGATTCGCTCAGTGTGCATCGCTTAGTTGCTAACGATTGATCGCAAGTGGCATTCAAGGCTATGCTTGTCTTGCCAACCCCCCCCCCCCAAAGATTAACTCTGGATCTGGGGGTAACTGCTTGTCTCTTGGTGTGATTGCTGCTTGTCACTTCCTGTGTAGCTGCCCCTTAAGGGTGTTTTAGGATTACATCGCTCTACAAAGGTCTATTAAAAAAATCAATCTAAGAATGTAGTTCCTTCCTCTTACAGTTTGTATCTTTATTGATTCTAGTCACTAAAAAGCAAAGACCCTCTATCTGCACACCGAACTCTACAGGGTCTTGTAGGGGTCATGATGGGTCAAAGCTCAAAGCTGGTTAGAGATGCAGTGTAAACTATCTTATAAACATAATTGAGCTAAAATGTTTAGTAGTGCGTGATAATTTGGGATGTTACGCTCAGTATCATAAAGTTACTTCCTGTATGGAGTTACCTCACTTTGTAGTACAGCAGCAGGACATGCTGGAGAGAAATAAACTAAAATTTCCACAATCATAGCACAACAGGAACGTGTTATCCAGTGTAGCTGTGCGGCTTTAAACCTATGATTTTTGGTTATGTTTGTTGAGTTGTAGCACCTAAAATCAGGACTAATCTGAGGTGCCCAGTAGAACCTGTTGGGTTTCGCTGATCCTTTGTTGCATGTCAAGTGTGTTTTGAGAAGGAAACCACCATGTTCCACCATTAATGAGGAAGGAGGTCCGAGAAAGCAAAGTGGAAGAACGTGTTCTCTCTCTCTCCCTCTTTCCTCGGCTGTTTTCATACCCGGCCGCTCTGAAATGATGAAGCACTTGTTTTGTCAGCTCCTGAAATTCTCAGAATGCACGCCTCGAAACTGTGGAGAAAACCCGTGTGTTTCTTTGTGCTGGCTCGCTTCCACTGCGTGCTTTTGTTATTTCAGATTTGTTGTTTGTGACCCTTTTAGTTCCTTTCACTGAGCACACCATGTTTCAGTTTGAGCTCTGTTGCCGCTCGCAGCTTCCTGATGGATGTGCCCTCATTCGGCTCATCAAGTTTGCCAAGTGAAAAGCTGCAAATTACTCCTTTTGTTTTCCTGAATGTTGCAACATTTTTTACTAACACTTGTTTCCTTTTCCATTTATCAAGCATGAATCGTGCTACTGAAACATTTTTGAGTATCCATTGAAATAATAATGAATGATAATAAAAGTAGCGGGTTGACTTGCAGCATTGAGCTTCTTACATAAATATCCTGCCTTCCAGGAAGTTTCTGGATCATACTACATATCACTGAGTTCAGTAGTCATTCTGGCACCGCTTGCCTGTCGGTGGCTACGGTTCCCCGACATTTTTAACATTTCTAAGCGATCACCTGGAGATATAAAGTTCTTGGGGCGGCTACGGATAAGACAAACAGTCTATCTTGTATTATTTATCACCTCCAGATCTTTGACACATCCAAACACCTGCATCCACACATGCGAGATGCATTTTTTAAGGAGATCGTCAGGTCTGCAGCTGGCCTTCTCCTCACCTGGAGAACAATGTTTGCATCTATAACTGTGAAAGGCTTGAGCAGTTATCTGGTTAGCTTCATGCACAAAGCAGAGGCACTTGCTACAGAGCACCTCTTTCAACAGTAAACCCTGGATATGAAGGATAAATTCAAAGTTCTTGAATACCTAACTGGTCTGCAGAACTTGTTCTGTTGTTGACGTCTCTCTACTTCTATTTGTTGGATGTTTTTGTGATTATTACTTTAATTCGTTAATTGTTTTAAGAAATTTTCAGAGCTCACATCCAGTAATTCCATCTAAATAGACATGGATGAACTGTTCACACGTGAATCCGGGTAATGAGGTCTTGATTTTGTACAGACCTGATTGCCTGGACATTGTCCAGATGTGCCCTTTCACGTATATAGCAGACAGCTGGAGATTGATGGTTGTAAGGTGGCGCCTGTGCCGATCAAGCAGGAGGCAGGACATGACGCACATCAGCGCACACTCGCTGTCTGTTAATTCTCCGAATGTAGGAACCAGTGAGAGGTCAGGGCTGCAGTGCATGTGCTAAAATGGCTAAGGTGTGCCGGTCCACCACTTGGGTCCAGGGTGAAAAATCTGTTAACTGCAGAAACATCTGGCATGAAATGAATGCTCCTCAGAGGGATCATCCATCCATCCATCCATCCATCCAAATGCTTATCCAAATCATTGGGTTGGAGTTTATCCCTGCTGTCATTGGGTGAAAGGTGGGCCACACTCTGGACAGGGTCATCACATGCTAGGTCATGTTTGTAAATGAGAACTGGTTTACCTGGTAAAATAAAGGTTTAAAAAATGTATATATATGCCATTAGACACCTACAGCAGCCAGTCTGGAGCAGCCAGGGATTAAACCACCAACCTTCCGATTAGTAAGCAGGTGACCTGCGCTGCCTCCTGAGCTACAGCCACTCGTACTATGAAAAGTGGTGTTCCCACAGTGATGTCACGTGTCTCTCGAGTGTCTTTACACCCAGTCTCTGTGGACACATTTGATACTTTTTTTTTAAAATTTATTTTAAAAAAAGCTTCATCCTCCTCCGTGTGCCTTTAGCTTCAGCAGTCACAGCAGCTGTCAAAATCATTTGGCTTGATTAACCTTGACTACTGTTCCAGTTACTTCCTGTGGATACCAAACGTTGCCACAGGGCTGATTTATCACACAGGCAGAAACTGGAAGCTGTGTCACCACAACTGAGCCCCAGCAAATGTTTTTTACATATAATCAAAGACTTTTTAGGAGAGTGACACCATGTTTCTGTTTATTTCTTGGACTTTACAACGAGTGTCGTTTCTCTGCAGGTGCTTTGATCGTTTAAAATAAATTGAATTAGCAGGAAATGTATTTTACTCACAGTGCTCAACCCCTGCCCCCCCGATGTAGAAAAGGCCTGTATCCATTCCGTTTTATATTGCTTTCATGCTAATGGATAAACAAGTCATTCAAAGGAAGAAAAAAAAACCACATTGTGCTTTTGCTGTAAGACATTACATAACCCCGAGTGAGGGGAAGTTTCAAAGCATTGTATTGAATCCCTCTGACAACATTAACGGCTTCCTTCATTTTCCATGTGGTGACGGCCCTGCGGAGAGTGAGAAATGGAAGTTACAGCAAGAGAGGAGGTGAACCTCTGTTAGGAAAACAAACACAAGAAGCCGGGTCAAAGTCATATCATCGTTACACACTGAGCGCGCCCGCCTGATAGGGCAAACACGAAATGGTGGGCTCCTGACCAAAACATTCCCCCGTTGGTCGCGGTGAAAAGAAAAGGGGAGGGGAAAAAAACAAAACAGCTCCTGGTCTGATCAAATGCAGAACCAGCCAGCAGCTCTGAGGATAATTGAATTAGCTGTCACAGGACAGAACACATGCTCGCTACTCTCCTCCTTATGACCGCAAACGTTTGCAGGAACACAACAACAGCTCAATCATGGCATAAATCATATGGCTTCTAATTTGAGTGCAATTTTGGTATAAGGAGAATTTGTTTTCTGGTTTTAATTTCACTGGGACTTTTACTTGATTTATTTTTTTTGTCATGAGGATGAGTATATTTTACTAAGAAAATATTTGCATTCAGTATTCATAAAGACATGTTAAGCAGTAGCAGGTAATGCTACGCAAATGTAGCTGTTTTGATGCAGTTTTGGCCTTTTAGCCACTCATACATGACTTTTAGGCAACTGAAAAATTCACACAACGCAAGTGTCTTCCGTGCTACATGGACTACCTCCTGTTGGTTGCTGCATGTGCGAAAGCGCAACATGTTCTCATCACAGGGTGACAAATCCTGCCATTTTGTTAGATACAGCTGAGGGTCTCACAGAGGGATTCAAAACATCTCTTCAGATGCCTGGCGAGTGCATTATTAGTGCTTGAACCTAACCTAACCAAATCTAGATACCTAGAGACAAAAATTCCCATTCCAATCACTTCCATGGTCACAGGTGTAGAAATCAAGCACCTAGGCATGCAGGCTGCTTCTACATCATCTGTGAAAGAATGAGTCGCTCTCAGGAGCTCAGTGAATTCCAGCGTGGTACCGTGATAGGATGATACCTGTGCAACAAGTCCAGTCATGTAATTTCCTCACTACTAAATATTTCACAGTAAACTGTTAGTGGGATTATAACAAAGCGGAAGTGCTTGGGAATGACAGCAACTCAGCCATGAAGTTGTAGGCTGCGTAAAATCACAGAGAGGGTCAGTGGATGCTGAGGCCCATAGTAAACAGGGGTCACCAACTTTCTGCAGATTCAGTCACTGCAGACCTCCAAACTTCATGTGGCCTTCAGATTAGCTCAAGAACAGACTGCAGAGAGCTTCATGGAATGGGTTTCCATGGCCGAGAAACTGCATCCAAGCCTTACATCACTAATTGCAATGCAAAGTGTCGGATGCCACTGGACTCTAGAGCAGTGGAGATGTGTTCTCTGGAGTGACGAATCACTCTTCTCCATCTGGCAATCTGATGAACCAGTCTGGGTTTGGTGGTTGCCAGGAGAACAGTACCAGTCTGACTGCATTGTGCCAAGTGTGAAGTTTGGTTTTGGGGGGGGTTCAGGAGTTGGGCTCGGCCCCTTAGTTCCAGTGAAAGGAACTCCTAATGCTTCAGCATACCAAGACATTGGGGACAATTTCATGCTCCCAACTCTGTGGGAACAGTTTGGTTATGGCCCCTTCCTGTTCCTACATGACTTCGCACCAGAGCACAAAGCAGCTCCATGAAGACATGGATGAGGCAGTTTGGTGTGGAAGAACTTGACTGACCTGCACAGAGTCCTGACCTCAACCTGATAGAACACCTTTGGGATGAATTAGAGTGGAGACTGTGAGCCAGGCCTTCTCTCCAACATCAATGTCTGACCTCACAGGTGTGCTTCTGGAAGAATGGTCAAATATTCCCATAAACACTCCTAAACCTGTGGAAAACCTTCCCAGAAGAGTTGAAGCTGCAAAAGTTGGGCCGACATCATAATACCCTATGGATTAAGAATGGGATGTTACTCAGGTTTATGTGAGTGTGAAGGTAGATGGGTGAATATTTTTGGCAGTATAGTGTAGATTGCAGTTTTTGTTAAAATGTGCTCCTACCCAACACGAACCCCGCATGTGGAATAATGACACTCAGCCTGTGCATATAAATGTGACACCAAGGGGTCCTTTATAAGCATCCTGTTGCCTAATCCTCATGAATCTTTGACGACATGGAAGTAGGAATGAGCGAGGTCAACTCGAAATCAGCTTTAGCTAGTATGGTGAGCACGTTTCTCAACTACAACATTAAAATTTTGGGTCGTAAAACCAAAGCAATGAGCTGAAAAATGCTAAATTCGAGTAAAGTCGAGCGATAGATCTTCATTTAATCCATTGCAGACGTTAAAACTAGATGTTTAACTTTAAGTTTGACTCTCAAACAGAAGTTGTTGCTACTGGAAATCAAATGTATATCAAAAGGAAAAAGCCAATCACTGATCTGTGCACTTACTGAAGACCAACATCTGTCACAATCTGTCATCTCTCCTTGTTCCAGTGTGTAAGCTAATGGCTTATGTCCATGTATTAATAAGTGGATGTTAGCGACATGCACATAGATACAGCAGAGAAAACAAACAGGAACGCCCAGCTGTAGCATGATGGAGTAATCAAGAGCTGTGGGAAAGAATGTC